>JAUNZO010002712.1:0-110068 GCA_031894775.1 Chloris gayana
CATGAAAGTGCATCTAGGCCCCTAATTATGGTTTTGAGTGATTGACATCAATACAATTAAAGAGGACTAATGTTTCAAATGAGCTTGTGCGCGAGTATATATTTAAAATTCAATTGAGAGCAAAGAAACACAAAAAGGAAGTGGCCAAGTACGTCATATTTGCAAGATTTGAAAAATGGTCCAATTATGCTCAAGATCAAGATGTGAAGCTTTTTAATTTGTGTCTTGAGTATAGGAAACACCGTACTATCAAGAGGGACACACAAGTATGAGGTGTGAGAATTTAAGTGCTCAAAATTCCATCTCCAAATCAAAAATCAATTTCCCACCTCCTAGGAGTCGGACAATGTCCGAGTGAGTCGGACTCCGAGAAACTTGCCAATTCGTGAAGTCCAGGGGGAGTCGGACAATGTTCGACTCGGTCGGACTTTGGAGTCGGACTCCGGAGCGCTGCACACTGGAGAGTCCGACTCGGTCGGACGAAGTTCGACTATACTAGAGTCCGACCCACTCGGATTTTCCCCTCGGACTCCGGAGAGTCCGCCACCATTGTGAAACCCTAGGAGATCCGACTCCATCGGACAATGTCCGACCCCTTTTCTACTCGGACATATCCGACTTTCGTCGGAACATTATTTTGAGTCGGACAAAGTCCGACTCACTCGGACAAAGTCCGAGTCGGATCGAGCCCAACGGCTCTTTTAAGTGCCACGACTATAAACGGGGACTTCGTCCCCATTTGGCCGGTTGACACTTTCCCCACACTCAAATACACTCCCAAACTCTCCCTAGCACTCCTCTTCTTCCAAATTGATTCCCCACTCCAATCCTTGGTGGATTTGTGAGAAGATTGAGGAGAATTCGTTGAGTTTCATCACCATCTCAAGAGCACTTGTTTCATTCTCTCGCCGGCGCTTGTTGTGTTTGTTACTCTTGGGGATTCATCCCCTAGACGGTTAGGCGTTACCCGGCGAGCTCCCAAGCTTGTGGTTGAGACACGGGTCGTTTGTATTGCCCCTCCCTTCGTGGAGCTTTGTTTTAGTGGATTTAAATCCGGCCTTTGTGGTGGCTTGAAGAGGTTTAGGGTTGAGAGCAACGCGGTCCTTCGTGGACTCCTCAACGGAGACGTAGGCTTCTTGGTGGAGCTGAACTTTGGTGAAAAATCACGTGTCTCCTTGTCTTCCTTTAGTTTCTTGCAATTTGTGTGCTATAGCTCTAGGTTGTTCTTGATTAAATTCCTAGATTAACTTGTGTAGGTGGCTTGCTTGCTTGTGTCCTTGTTGCTTTAGCTTTCTTGAGTTGCTAGCTTCTTGCTTGTTGTTTATTACCCGTGGATTTGTCCAACTCGGCTGCCGATCTACTTTCCGCACGAGGCAGTCGGACTTTGTCCTACTCTAGTCGGATATTTGCCGAGCCGGACTTTGTCCTACTATAGTCGGACAAATCTTTCTGTGTGTCTAATTTGTTAAATTAAGTGATTTTCAGGATTATCGCCTATTCACCCCTCCCCCTCTAGGCGACTTTCAATGCATACTGCAAAAAGAAGAGAGTCTGCAACATCTATTTTTCAGATGCAATTTTGCAAAAGGATGTTGGCAGTTACTAGGTATTTTTGTGCCTGCTCGATTATAAGCCACACAAGCGGTGAAGTGGATTAAAGCTAAGTTCAAAGTACCTTTCTTCATGGAAAATCATTCTGATGTGCTGGAGTATTTGGAAAGAACGCAACAATTGGATTTTCAACAATGTGGATCCATCGGTGGAGCATTGCAAAATCAAGTTTCTTAAGGAAATGGCCATGGTTGTCCATAGGGCTAAAGCCAAGCATATAGATAAACTGAAAGAATGGATACAAGCATTCACCTAGCTAGCTTAGTTTTCCTTTTGCTTTTTGTTTCTCTTGTTTCCTGGTTTGTACTTTTTATTATCTTTTATAATGCAATAAAAATGTTGTAGGGGTGGCAGCCCCTCCAGTTTCCTTAAAAAAAACATGTGAAAGTGATTTCAGATTTTGGTGCCGCCATGCGCCAAGGGACGTTCTCCGATAATCTGTTGTCTTTTGCTTTGAGGCATGTTTTCACGAGTAGGTTTCTGATATGATGCAAATTGGTATTAGTGGCCTTCTGTTTCGTCCTGACTTCTCCCCCTCAAGGTCGTATTTTAAATCAATGATTGAGATATATGTAGATCTACTATTTACGATGAGCATGTACCAAAGTCTTGCTCCTCCTCCTGGCAGTGATTATACCCTATATGGCAATATTGATGCACTAATTTGATTCCATGCGTAGCAGGAAGCAAATGATTGAACATACAAAATCGAGATGCAGTTGTTTCTCAAGTGGTTGCAGTATGGTTCAGATCTGAAAGAAACCGTATGAACGCCAACAGTTAATAATCAATTGCTTAGGCAATGGAATTCAAGGAGCTAAAAAGCCAGCGTAAGTATTGAATCCTGTTCTGTCCCTTTTGCATGTCATGCTCAAGTCTGTATTTGCATTCTGTATATTATTTAGTATATGTGATGTAATGCAAATGAATCACGTCTTCCTGGATTGTCACAGCTTAGCGGATAGCTTCTAACGGGTGGCCTCATGTTGATTCCTAACTGTGAAAAGCAGAAGTCAATTACCTTCTGACGATGCCAATAGAATTGGAGTATATGTTCGCAATGATTAATCATGTTTACTGTTGAACGATCCCTTAGTCCAGCAGCCGCATGAATTGAGGGAACATATTTACTAACTTATTCATGAAAATCAGGTTGAGTCAAAATAATACGAGGAGTACAAGGTCCAGGTAACAACAATGCTAGCGTCACAATGATTATTATTTACTGTATTCTTCTGCTCATGTGTTGTGGCATGCATCAATTTGTTTTTATTATTGTAGCGAAAGGAATAAATTAAGTGGCATTGATCAAGATAGTTCATCGTTAGAGAAACATGTAGGCACAAGAGAGAAGATGTGGTAGCATATAAATTCTTATTGGCGACAAGATACCTATAAAGCACATGGTGACCGTGAAATACATGTGATTTGTAGACCATAGCAGCTCTGAGTCTCCATATGTACAGTAAGCAGAACTCTCACATCCTATCCATTGGATCATAAAGGAAAACGAAAACATTTATAGAATATTACGCAAGGTGATAGGCTGCATAGCTAATCATGACATTAGATCACAAAGATTGAATTGTACTCAGTTGGTGTAGCATGTAGTAGGTAATTAATTTGATGTTGTCAACTATTCAGATAACCATATGCACGGTAGGATTGCACGGTATGTTTGAAAGATTGAGCAATCAATCGAGTGTCATGTGCCACTTCAATTAAGTCCCCTCTTTTTATTGTATGCTCCTCAATCTAGAATGCTATTTGATCGGGGCACCGATGCCACTATAGTATGTGTGATCAAGTGCCACCATGTTAGCTCTGATGGTTTAGAAAAAAATTATAGGATTAATTTGATAACAAAGAGTTTGTGCAGCTATTTTAGTGCGTTACCCGAAGCATAACCTATTTACAATTGCTAGAAAGATCTCTTCACCATATTCTTATTCGATAGCGGGAGGACTCCGCCTCCCCTCAGAATTTTGGACGACGTGGACGCCCTCCACGCGCGCCACGCCATTTTCAGCCGGCGTGGCGGCCGCCGGGGTGGCCACGTCGCCATCGCCACCTTGACGCTTGGGAGCGGGAGGACTCCGCCTCCCCTCGGAATTTTGGACGACGTGGACGCCCTCCATGCGCGCCACGCCATTTTCAGCCGGCGTGGCGGCAGCCCGGGGTGGCCACGTCGCCGTCACCACCTTGACGCCCGGGAGGTCCCGGGCCGTGGGCCTTGGCCCCGCAAGGGAAAGCTGGAGAAGCCCGACGCGAGCCGTCAAATCGGTGTCGCCTCCTGGACCGGCCGCCGACGATCGTGTCACCGGATCCGGGGAGGGACAACGTGGGGCTGCCGCCGCGCGTGGGGAGAGTGAGGAGGCACGGCCACGCTCGCGGAGAGTTGTTTCTTGCCGAGGAGGACGACGTGGGGTCGCAGGTGGCGCTGCCGGTGGAGGACGTCGCGGGCGCTACCGCGCACGGGGTGAGGAGGGGGTGCTGTGCCGCCGGGTAGGAGGGAGGTGGGGATTCGTGCGGAGGATGGAGATGGGGAGGCGGTGCTTCGCCGGGGGAGGTGCGGGGTCGCCGGCGCCGCTCACGCCTTGCGCCGCGACGGCTACGCGAGGAGGAAGAAAGGGGAGACGAACACTTCCTAGGGTTCGAGGTGTGGGCGAGGCTTTTATGCCTTCACGTGCGCGCGTGGACCGTCCGATGTGCGATCGAATGGCTACGATTTCTCCTTTATCAACCTTGCAAAAACAGACCTCCACTTTCTTCTATTTATAGAACCGTTTTAGTCCGGGTGTTTTTCCCTTTTGCATAGAAACCCTAGGCAGTTTTGTTAATTTCGATCTGAAAATTTCTACTCTCTTTTATCGGTGTTTTCTTTCCGTTTACCCCCTAAACTTTTGGAAAAATGAGCGCAGCGGAGCGCGCTTGCCCACCTAGTTTACCTACATTGGTCAACAATTAAGACCGCTGTAGTAAATAATATAAATAAATAGTTATCGAAGCCTCTACCTAATAATAAAAAAATAGCAGGACATAAACTAAGCTTAAGTAAAATTATATATCTTTCATTTGGTTTGTTTTGTTATACAAAAAATGATGAAGAACAAGCAACGAAGTATTTTAGATTCTATTACTCAAATATGAAGACTAAGAAAAGGAAATATGAAATGTAGAGTATAAACAAAGTTGACAAATATATAGTTCTTACCTACTTTATGCAAACTATTTACTGTTTTATATTACGTAACTACTACTTGAAACACTTTTGTATGTTTTTTAAACATGTAATATATTTCAATACTTTTCATAAGCTTCAGCACTCATTTTGTTTCTAACCTACTAGCCCGTGCTCCTGCACGGGTTGATGGGCTAGTGTTTCTAAATTGTTATCGTCGTTGATTTTTTTTCATTACGTTTGACCATTCTACTTTATTCAAAAAAATTTAAGAAATATTATATATTTTGTTGGAATGTGCTCTACCACTAAATAAACTTGAAATATAGCTTATAACTTTTTATATTTGAATACGTAACGAAAAAAGTTAATGACGACAACAATTTAGGAATGGAAGGAGTACTTAAAATTGATCCAACTAAAAATTAAAGCCTTATGCGTGGTAGATCTGATATTCCCTGTAATTCTGCAAAGAAAATGCCAATACGAATGAAGGCAAAAGTTACCCCTATCAGGAATAAAATCACAATAAAAATATTGTGATTTTACTCAATAGGGGTAAACTTTGTGTTCATTTTAAAATCACTGGGGTAAAATGACATGTTGAAAAATGAGGGATAAAATCACAATTGAGATTGGAACCAAAGGTAGAAACACAATTGTCCCAAACTTTTATTTTTTGCTCCCGGGGTGAGCTTGGACAGGAAAAGTTTTGTTGGCTAAAATTGCACATGTTTCTTTTTTTTCTTTCAAAAAACGCTTCCACTTGCAGGGTGCGAGGCCCAGCCTGCGGATCATTTCCATAGCAAAACTAGGGCTCCACTTTTCTCTGCCCTGGACTCATATTAAAACTAGGGCTCCATTTTTTCTGGCCTGGACTCAATTTGAACCCATTTCTAAGACAAGGCCGTGTGACTAGATATATAACTGGGCCGAAAATTGGTTATCCTCTATTTCGTCCATCAATCATGTCTTCCTAGTTTGAGGCACGCTCTGCGTTCAAATGGGTAAATGTAACTGAGTTGCTGTTTCAAATTCAAACTTGAACCCACGATTCTTGACTTGAATGCGACGATATGCCATGGCATGGCGTTCAAGTCAAAGTGAAATACTAGCACGCAGGTTCGCGCAATTTTCGTGGAGCGTGTCTCTTGGCTCTGATGCTGGTTTCGACAAGGCACACGTTCGAAATATTTCTTGGGATATCAAATATGCAGCTCGTCTATCACAAGTGGCACGCTTCCACGAAGGGAAGTCGCAGGTCTAGCTGACGACTGAGCAGTCCGAGAAAACAAGCCTGCGTTTTCTCATCAAGGGTACTGTTGAACGGAATTTCATATACGTAGAAGTTGTTGACAATAATAGGAAATACGGTCACGTCGTAGTCTGTTTCGGCGACTCTATTCATGGGTCTGGAAGCCTTCATGGAAAAAGAGTACAGACGAAACCGAAGAGCTGCAGCCAGCAAATGCATTCAGAATTTTCTTTGAACTGACATCAAAGGACACTGGACATTATCACGACGTTTTTTGCTATATATATATATACTCGATTGTGGACAGCTCCGTGCCAGAAAGGGATTGCGCGCAGAATATATTGACCGGTCGGTACTAATCGATTCTAGCGCGAAGCCGCCGCTCCGCTCCAGGAAGGAACCACGCCCACGTGGCGTGCTTGCCGTTTTAGCCGGCGTCGCCATCGTCGTGCCCACTATTAGAAAAGCGATTTGAACTTCAACCAATCAATAATTCAATAGGTGTAGACGTGTAGTGGTCGTCATCGCGTGGTCATGGTAATCCCCAGTCGCGTGCGCACCAGCTTTGTCGTGAGGGAGGAGGGGCTCATAGTAGAGGTAGCCACGTTCAATGTCTATGCTTCACTCGCGTTTTCTCAAGTGGCACTCAGTTCGAGAAAATTCGGTCGTCCTTTTCTCAACACGGTCACGTCATGGTCTTCTTTGGCGACTCTGTTCATGAACCTGAAATGCTGCACTGAGCGAGAAAAGTAGAGACGAAATCATGATCTGCCAAGTTGCCAGGTTGGAAGTCCATGCTATGATCGTTGTTATCACTATAAATAACGAACACGGCATCAACAGAGTTGGCAGAGCTAAGCACTTGGCCACCTGCGCAACTGGCTATCAATATACAATGCATCCTCGTCCCAAACGATGACATAGAATGCACGACACGGCATTCATAGGATAATAATTCCCATACTCCTAAAATGACATAAGAAAACAAATAAATAGCTATTGCAAAAACTGTTGATGCTGAGAATGGATAGACATTTTTATTTTATTTTATTGAGTCGGGATAGACAACTTCAACAGATTTCTGTTGCACATTCCAAGGGGTACCTGAAATTTGGAAAGTAGATCAGCAATATCATAGTTATACCAATTCCTTTCAAGAGTCAGCATATACTAGTATATTTGAAGAACATAGCTGACAAATTTATTGAGCAGACTGTGCTGCAAAATGAATAAGAAGAAAACATTATCTGAGTTCACAGCACAGGTCAATAAAGCCCTTCAAACCAGGAAGAATTTTAAAACTCCATAATTCTATCACATTCATCACAGAGCTACCACTTGGGACTCATATGGGACAAATGCATGTGAAGAAATACCTAGCTATTCCTGCCATATGCTAAGAAGCAAAGCAGCTGCGCATGGGTATTGACTCCATGAAAGTGCACTTTGGCAGCAAGTGGGACAGAATAGGAGTACATAACTTCACGGTCGATGAGGCTGAACATCACAAATGGAAGCGCCATAGGCCATAGCATGCCCCTTGCACCACCAAAAATGGCCACCAAGCTATGTCTAATCATTCTTCCACTGCTCACCGTTCTTCCATGCTCATATGCTTCATCCAGTTCGACGATAAGCACTGGCTCAACCTTATCGGTAGAAGAGTACAAGCAAAAGTTTCTTACCTCTCCAAGTGCTGATTTCTCCTGTGGCTTCTATGAAGTTGGGGGAAATGCCTTCTCCTTCTCTATCTGGTTCACCAACACCATGGAAAGGACTGTCGTGTGGTCTGCAAACCCCAACGCCCCTGTGAATGGCCGGGGCTCCAAGGTTTCGCTGAATCATAATGGCAACTTGGTGCTCACTGATGTTAACGGCACCGTGACATGGGACAGCAAGACGAGCTCTGGCAAGGGTACAACAGTTGCCCTTCTAGACACTGGCAATCTTGTCATCAAAGACTCAAACGGTGCAATCTTGTGGGAAAGCTTCTCTTCACCAACTGACACCTTGCTTCCTTTTCAGCCTCTCACCAAGGCAATAAGGTTAGTCTCTGATTACTATAGCCTCTATTTTGATAATGACAATGTGTTGCGCCTCATGTACGATGGGCCGAATGTATCAAGTATCTATTGGCCAAGTGGAGACTATTCAGTATGGCAAAATGGGAGAACAAATTACAACAGCTCCAGGATTGCAGTCCTTGATGCTGAAGGTTATTTCCTCTCCAGTGATGGGCTTAATGTAAAATCATCTGATTGGGGCACTATAATCAAGAGAAGGCTAAAAATTGATTATGATGGAAACCTAAGAATGTACAGCTTGAACGCATCGAGTGGAAGTTGGATAGTCTCATGGGAGGCTATATCAAAAATGTGTGATGTCCACGGGCTTTGTGGACAGAATGGGATATGTCAGTTCTTGCCAAACTTCCATTGCTCTTGTCCACCAGGGTATGAGATGACTGACCAAAAGAATTGGAACAAAGGATGCCAGCCAAAATTCAGTAAAAATTGCGACAACAGAGAAGAATTTGAGTTCATCAAGCTCCCTCAAACGGACTTCTATGGCTTTGATGTATCCTTCAATCAGTCAGTCACACTTGAAGAATGCAAAAAGATTTGCTTGGATGCCTGCCCCTGCTCAGCTATCTCATACAAGGAGGGATCTGGATTTTGCTACACCAAAACTGTACTCTTCAATGGCTACAGCTCCCCAAACTTTCCTGGTGACAGTTATATAAAACTACCCAAGAATATGGGCACATCATTAATCTCAAGAAAATCCGGTCTAATATGCAACCAGGGTATTCCTGAGGTTATAGAAGGATCTGCAAGTATGTATGGAATGAATCACAATGAAAAAAATTGGACAACCTATTATGTGTTTGCTGCAATACTGGGAGCACTGGTACTGATCTTTACTGGAACAAGCTGGTGGTTTCTTTCCAGCAAGCAAAATATACCCAAGTCAATGGAGGCAGGCTACAAGATGGTAATAAGCCAATTCAGGATGTTCACGTACCGAGAGCTAAGGGAAGCAACTGGAAAGTTCAAGGAAGAGATAGGAAGAGGGGGCTCTGGAATTGTTTACAGAGGAGTACTTGAAGACAAGCGAGTAGTGGCAGTGAAGAAACTGACAAATTTCTCACATAGCGAGGAAGAATTGTGGGCAGAAATGAGTATAATTGGAAGGATTAACCACATGAATTTAGTAAGGATGTGGGGTTTTTGCTCCGAGGGTAAAAACAAACTACTGATTTACGAGTATGTGGAGAATGAATCACTGGACAGGTATCTATTTGGCAATGTAAGTAGTGAGAGACTCATTGCATGGAGCCAAAGGTTTAAAATAGCATTAGGAACTGCAAGAGGATTGGCCTACCTCCATCATGAGTGCCTTGAATGGGTAATCCATTGTGACATCAAGCCAGAGAACATACTCCTAACCCGAGATTTTGAAGCTAAGATAGCAGACTTTGGTCTAGCCAAACTCTCAAAGAGAGACAATTTCAATTTCAGCCTCACCCACATGAGAGGAACAGTGGGTTATATGGCACCAGAGTGGGCGCTAAACTTGCCAATCAATGCAAAAGTCGATGTCTACAGTTATGGTGTCCTCCTCCTTGAGATTGTGACAGGAAGTAGGATCTCGAGTGGGATAACAGTGGATGGGAAGGAAATCGATCTAAGACAGTTTGTGCAGATCTTGAAACAATTTCTGGAAAGTGAAGATGTCAATGATATTGTTGATAATAGATTGCATGGTCATTTCAATCCTGAACAAGCAATGGTAATGTTGACAGTAGGAATAGCTTGTCTTGAAGAAAGAAATAGCAGGCCTACGATGGATCAAATTGTAAAATCTCTCTTGTCCTGTGATGACCAAGATAATCATCCTGCCTACTCATGGTGACCTGCGTAAGCAATAATGTTGAATGTTTCATCTTGTAAAGTGAAGCAATGTTGTTAGAAAGTATAAGTCAATTCCTCCATTGCACAAGTCCTTCTCAGGAAAAATGTACGTAAATTGTTTCTTCTACTGTAATGAAGTGGTGAACAGAGCTGCAGTATTTTTTTTCACTTCACTCCAGTGGGTAACAATTAATATTATTATCACTGTAATATGCCTTCTAATATGAAATCGTAGAAATGCTAGTCTGTTTACAGTCCCCGACGGTCACATAATCAGCTTTTATGAGTTGCATAATGTAGACATTGAGTAGTGTAAATTTTTAAAATTTAGGTCTGCCTACTTCACATCCATGTGAGGCCATATATCATGAGTTCACGACAAGTAGCCACTCACAACTTAGAACTCCCTGTATATTGTAACAAAGTCAAAATTCTGGATATTGTATCCCAGCACTCACAAGCGAACACACTACCAAAGAGCCATCATCTATTTCTGTTCGTTTTTTCTATCTTCAGAAAAAACAAACAGGTAGCAGGTTAAGTATCCAGAAGATTACACT
The DNA here is from genome assembly GCA_031894775.1 of Chloris gayana. Classification (NCBI taxonomy): domain Eukaryota; kingdom Viridiplantae; phylum Streptophyta; class Magnoliopsida; order Poales; family Poaceae; genus Chloris; species Chloris gayana. Next base: position 10,522 of record JAUNZO010002712.1, read on the forward strand.
TTCAGCTTTCATTTTCTGTTGCTTTGCACTGCAATATGGACAGGGGGAATCCCCTAGAAGGCTAGAACTCTAAAAACACTAAGTTTCTGTTAATGGCAAATTTTCTAGGTGTTAAACCACCATAAAGTGATCAACTATCCCTTACAATTACCCATCTAGCGCTATAAATCAGCAGCCGTAGCAATTAAACTAACGAAACATCTAGCGCGGTCGTCAAAGCCCGCAGGGTGTTCAGTAAAATTCCTCAGTGGCACTGGGCATACTAACAGTGAAGGAAAGAGATAGGAGATGGGCGAGAGACTCACCTGCGAAGCACGCGCGCAGGAATCACACATGGCGTAGACGCCTAGTCGCGTGCTGGCGGAAATGCTGGCTGGTGCCAGTGGGCGGTGGTGCCCTGGCGGCCGCGCGCACCGGTCCAGAACAAAATCTGGAACCGCGAGACTCGAGGCGGGGGAACTGTTGGACCCGATCTGTGTCAACACCATGGCGCTCTCCGCACACCCCGCAGCACCAGGTCCGCAAGCGTCCGCAGCTTCCGGCCGTCCGCATCCCGGCATGCTCGCGCGCCTCCGTGAGTTTTTCATTTCCAGTGCTCAGTTACTTTGTTTGTTTGCCTATTGCCCTCGTCACTACATTTTTCTTTCCTTCTATACACAACACAATGAAAGAATCCACTTTCAAACCAAATGTTTCACTAAGAATCTCGAAATGTTCTATCCTTCGTAACCGTATGTTCCACCAATTTAAACGAAATGTTATGTATTTAAAAATATTTAAAGGAAAACAATATTGTTCTAGTTAAAAACAGAATTATTCAATTTTAATAAATTGAAACGATTCCAAATAAAGTACCCAAATGTTTAAAAAATCCACCCAACATATTCAAATATTCCATACTTTATTACAAAGGCAAAATTGTCTGTAGCACATTGAGAAAATGTGGATTTGTCCGTAACACATCAACAAAGTCGAATTTGTCGAGTAACACACTACGATTGTGTGATTTCTTGTCCAGGACACATTATGGCCATTTGGCAATTGTTTTCATCTTTTTTATCTCAATACTCGTAATACATTAGGACTTGAAACTTAGCATAAATATATATTTTTGCTTTATCTATCATTAAAAATAGAGCTAAGTTTTTTCAGATGTTTGTATTCATTGCTCATTGGTTTAATATTTAATTTATCCAACAAACCATGAAAATAACAAAATAAAATCTAGCACTATTTTTTATTAATAGATAACAGGACAATGAATATTTGTGCCATGTTTCAAGTCCTATTGTACTACGAGTATTGAGATAAAAAAGTTGACATCAATTGTTAAATAGTCATAATGTGTTTGACACAAGAAATCACAAAATCTTAGTGTGTTGCAGACAAAAACGATTTTATTAATGTGTTGGAGACGAAATCACATTTTCTCAGTGTGTTATAGACAATTTTGCCTATTACAAATTGTTCTAGGTACAAAATATAATTATTCCATTTGTAATATGAAAATTTTATACGTATATCATGGAAGATTTAGAGTATTATGCAGGAATCTTATGAAATAAAGCATGGAACAAATATAAATGTAGTACAGAACAATCCAGAGTAATACTAAGTATGCTAGAACATGTTTTTCATAGAAAGTAAAAAGAAAAGGAAAAGATGCACCTCTCACAATAATGAAAAAAAAAGGTTAAAAGATCTGGTCCAGCCCATCGAATACTCAATCAGAAAAAAGAGACAATTCATAGTAGATAGCTCGAAGGAGGTCATGGGCTGCTTATGGGCAGCACAGTGGCAGCCCAACACACGGAAGAGGGAGCATGGACGAAGGATGGACCGGCGGTCACCCTGGGCGAAGGGGAAAAATTCCGTCTAGGCAGGACACGATGATCGATGGATAACAAAGCGAAAAAATCTTGGGCCTCTCATCGCGGGTCGAGCCTAGAAATGTCTTGATATATGGCCCAATATTTGGCTTGCTTGATATAACGATATTACGTCAGCAGAACGCCTCATCTACCTAACCAGGGTAGGATAAAGTAACTTCGAGTATCAGTTTAGAAGAAAACTACAAGTTCTTATCAAATGCTTCAGAAGTTCGTAAGACAACACATATTAAGCCTGGCATCAAACTTGGACACTTCGATACTTGAAAGTTTCAGTAAGAAAAGGGAGCACTTTTACGGAACTCCAGATAGGATGCACACCATTCATTTCTTTGATTCAATGGTTTAGATCATGATCATGATACTTTTAATTTCCACTAGTATTATAAGTATCATAAAAGGGTATTATTAAGTATCAAAGGGTATTTTAGTAATCAGCGAGCGTGATTATTTGGTAATATCTCCTGTTTCCTAAGGGGGCAAATGAAAATTTCACGTATTCTGCTCCTTTCAGTTTCATTTGGCCGGCGACGGCTAGGTTTCATGGCACCTGCGGCGACGGCGGCGGCGACACGGAATGGAGTGCGTGCGATCCTTCCCTGGCGCGTTCCATCCGTTGACCCCTCGCGATGTACACTTGGATCTGTTGAGAAACCAGCGGCTCTTGCAATGATACGCACCCTGATGCCACCGCCGGTTTTCCGGCCACCTACCATCAGTGCTCGAGCGACGGGAGACGGGGGTCAACCGGGTAATATCTGCTCCATTCTCCTCTGTCCCACTCCCGATTAGAGACCCCGATACGCCCAATCGAGGTTAACTTCCAATTACCCTATGCTTGTAATCATATCATCCCAATGAACAATTCGTTTGGAAATTGATTGATTCTGATGTGAAACGCCCCGCTGTAGCATCGAAGGACTAGTAGATGAAGGCATAGTCAAACGCCTCGATTCTTGCAGCCACATAAGTTAATATTTTTTGAAAAATATTAAACAGAAACTGAGATAATGGATTTGCTGACGAATTTCTGCTTCCTCTATTTGGAGGGTTCAATTCAGTAGTGCCTACCGTGTCCTACTCTGCTGCTGATATTAAGGCCCTGTGCTTTATTTGTATGTTAGTATTTGAATATTAAACAATTAAAATCCAGAGGTAATTGGAATTCAACTCCTTCACAGGACATGACTGCCTAAGTGCAGAGGTTGTAATCAGCACTACCTGTCAGTGGTAATATGGTGTGGCAAATCCTAAAACAGAACTCATTGATGTGGAAAATTTCTATATGCTGTAGTTCTAAAAATTTGGGTTTCCGAATCTTTTGCTAGGTGTTTGCTAACTTCATTTCAACTCACTAATGTTAATTAACTAGAAAGGTGGAGCGCGGCTAGCATATAAAACTATCATATTTCTGATCTAATGGTGATAGATAATTCGCTGTCCATGTGTAACTTATTCGGCAATAACATGCCATGGATAAAATTTGCTTTTTTATTTTGTTCAGGAAATAATTCTTTCTTCAGATTAGTATTTTGACATATGGTTCCCTGTGTGAACGATCACCTGATCTTGTTTATGTTTACATCATGACCATTTGACTCTGAGTTTCCATTCATTTTCTGTAGTGCCCTGCATTGTTAAAATATTAGTTGATGTGGCGAGTTGTGTGGCACAATAACAAACTCAATCAGGATCATATATGTTGATTAATTCTTTCATGTGAAAGAATACTAATTACTAAAAGGATCAATGTAAAATACCTTTATTTAATTAGTCCACTATGGTTTCCTGTTGCAGGTGTTTGAGGTGTTGGATCAGGAGGGGACGTTGGAACAACAACAACGGACGTCGAAACAGCTGTTGTTTCAAGCGGAGGAGAACCCATGGGGAGTCTAACTGATGACACCAGCGACGAGATGGATGGAATTGTGACATATGGTGCATGAAAGAGATACATACGTAAAAGACTATTGCACTTATATAGGGTGCAACCAAAAGAGATATACATCTGTTATATCTCATAGACTTTTGATGTTACTATATATTCAACATATCAACACCTACCTGTGTTTGACTTATGTACGTTAGGATCTCACAGATCTATGTTCTTATGACTGAATAGATCAAGACATGTTTATGTATGTGTGTTTGACTTACATTCTTATCTGCACGTATTTGAAAACTTATGGACAACCAAGCCTGCATGTGATGGTCCAGGAGTGCATTCTATTTCTTTACATAAGTTATAATACCAAATAAATATGTCACCGGAAAGAAGTTATATATTTAAGTTATTATCAGAAATATTTGTACAAATTATAAGGGAGCCTTATATACATATAAATCTGCAAATACAGAGATACAAAAGTTACAGGAGAAGTTCTGAACTCAAGACTCAATCCACAAAACATAAAAAAAGAAAGTTCCTCCATATCATCTCATGAATCCTTCTTTCCATCTTGGCTTATTTTTCCACATGCTGAACCCTTCCTACTCAGCATATGAATTGTAGAAACGATAAAATTCATTCTTTGTTTTAAATGACTGGTCCACTACAGTGTTGTATTCCTCCAGTTAACATATTTCTTCCTCTTCTTCATGCTGAATTTTCAAGCAAAATGAAACATCCATAACCATGTCTTTAATCACAACAATATATATATATATAAAACAAATAGCTAACATTGTAGCAGTGTAGCAAGAAATCATTTCGTAAAACAAGATTAAACAACTGAAATGCTAGTCAATCAGTAATTACTGAAATATAACTTAACAAACATAACTGCTATCATGATTTCAATAAGATTAGGAAATATTTTTTGTCGCCAAGCACCTACAGAGATAAGGCAAAAAAGAACATATCTTGTATGCACATAAAGAAATTACATGCTCCTGTCTACTAAGGCACTAGTGAACTGTTGTGCTACTAGATCAACAAGAAATAAACGAGCCTGCCAAGCAATTGTCAAAAATTACCTAAGCAACTACGGTAAAGGAATCAATTATTCATTTCACAATATCTCATTAAGCCAGCCAAGCACAGGGGACAAATGACATGCACACATACAGACATAACATTCATTCCTATACAAACATGAAAATATAAATACTTGAATTATATTTGTTCAACATTTGGCGTTTGATCAGACATTATTAGACTACCCCAATTCCCCAAATATTGAAACTGTCATGTCAGATCTTAGACAACCACGAATGAGAACGAGCTTGTATCTGAATTGCAGGCGATTAATGCAGATGACGCCGAAAAATTCAAGGGGGCAAGGCCGAATAGAGGACCCAATGGTTCACGGCCTGAGAGAATGCTTGAATTGTTGGATCGAGACCGCCTAATGGAGGGCACACTGATTCGCGGCCTCCATGGAGAATACCAGCGGCGATCCGATCAGGACAGGCAAAGGGAGGGCGCACGGATTGGTATCCTCGACGGAAGGGAGGGCGCACCGATTGACGGAGAATGCTTGTGGGTATCCAACCGGGAAGGGCAAAGGGATTAATGTCCTCGAGACCTTGATGGATCGATAATGGCTGGAGAAAGGGCGGGTGGAGTATGACGGCTGGAGAGAGAGGACAACTCGTGGATCACATTACGATTATTTGTTAAGAGACTAATTACCTTGTTACCCTTGATAATGAATGGTTAGATTGTCTCCATGATACTTTATAGTCACCGGTATCATGGAGCACGGTAAAGGTGCTCAAGAAAAGGTGGTCAAAAATAAGTTCGGTTGTCGTCGTACACGCATGCACTGCTATCTTTTTTAAGAAGGTAGATTATATGAATGGAACAATGTTAGTGATTTGTCAAACCCCTGCTACGTCACTAGTTAAACTGATATTATCGCTGACATTGAGCTCTTCAAAATGATCAGCCGAGCAGGTATGGTTGTCATGGCATCACGGCGGAAGGTAGAGCTCATATTGTCAAAGGCCTGTGGTACCAATGTACTAAACAGCACTGATGTACGGTGAGCGCCGGTTTTGTTGTTTTCTTTCAGAAGCAAGATTTGAAAGTCAAAATTTGACAATCGTTCATACACATATTTAAAGTTCTTCTATTGTTAATAAGTAGATATTGCCGGTCTCTCTCTCTATCACTCACTCAAAACCATATAAATCATTTTTTGTTGTTACCCAGCCTTCAGCTATCAGTCTGGAGCTTCTCTTAGTGAAGTTGACAAAAGACGGAAGCAATTTCCAGGCAGAGTACATGGTCAAACAGAATAGTTTATAAATCGTTTTTATTTCTGAAAATAGAGGAAGAAGTACATGGACATTGCTGCAAGCAGCGAACACAAGTGAACAAGCTGAGAAAATAGGAAAATGTAACACACCCATATGGTGACACACGCTTATGTATGCAGCTACTAGTGCAGCTGCTAGTATAGTACTCGCACATCGATCCAGCATTTCTTTTCGTCATCATCGTCACAGATCACTTTCAGTTTGACTTGAACTCATGTAATTTCGTTGCGCAAGTAATGAAATTCCACTGTTGTGGAGAAATCATGGTCCCAGATCAGAAGTTGGGGCCTGCCGCGAGGATCTGGTCGGTCAAGGTGCTGTCGTCCCCAATTTTGTAGCTGGAGAACACCTCGAAGTTGTTCTTGAACAGGCCGGCCAGCTTGAGGAGCGTCTCCTTGTACGCGGCCTTGTCCGTCCACTGCAAGCGCATCATTGGAAATTGTAATGCATGGTCAGCGTGTTCTATCTTTCAGGAACGAATTGCAAGTGACAGAGAGCGTGCAGCAGCTAACCGTGTTGATAGGGTCGAGGATTTCGGACGGCACGCCGTTGATCTCAGTGGGGATGTCAAGGCCGAAGACCTCGGTCTTCTTGTAGTTGGCGGTGAGGAGCTCGCCGGAGTGGATGGCGTCGATGATCTTCCTTGTGTACTGCAGCTTGATCCTGTTGCCGACGCCGTACCTGACCATCACGTAACAATCGCGTTCAGTTCAGTTGCAAGAGTTTTTCCCTTTCAGTTTCTTCATGCCCATTACGTTGATGGGTTTAGAACTTGTAGTTGTAGGTTGTAATTCTCTCATTCTATCTTAATGAAAGGCAGTGCTTCTGCCTTATTTAAGAAAAAAATAAAAAAACAAGAATCGAAGAGAAGAAGATGCGGGAACGTAGTACCTCCCGCCGGACCAGCCGGTGTTGACAAGCCAGCCGGTGGCGCCGTACTTCTGCATCTTCTCGGCGAGCATGGCGGCGTACTTGGCCGGGTGGTACATGATGAAAGCGGCGCCGAAGCAGGCGGAGAACGTGGCCGTGGGCTCCTTGATGCCGTCTTCCGTGCCGGCGACCAGGGCGGTGTAGCCGCTGATGAAATGGTACATGGTCTGCGCCAGGTTGAGCTTGCTGACGGGCGGGAGCACGCCGAACGCGTCGCACGCCAGCAGGATCACGTTCTTGGGGTGCGGCCCGACGCAGGGAATCTTGGCGTTGGGGATGAACTCGATCGGGTAAGCAGCACGGGTGTTCTCTGCAGTCGTAGGATCAATCTGACGTGGTAAGAAATCACCTTTCCTTTTCTTTTCTTAACTGAAACGAAACAGTGATTAATTATCTTACCAGTGACAGATTTGTCGGCGTAGTCAACTTCACGGGTGCGCTCGTCAAACACAACGTTCTCCAACACTGCCCACCATGCATACAAGTTAAGCGTATATGACGATCATGCGCACCTTTTCTATCATTGAAAAAAGGGGACAAAGAGCTTGATATGGCGTACCAGTTCCGAACTTGATGGCGTTCCAAATGTCAGGCTCCTTCTCCCGAGAGAGGTCAATACACTTGGCATAGCACCCACCCTCAATGTTGGAGACGCCAGTGTCACTCCAGCAGTGCTCGTCGTCGCCTATCAGAAGCCTGTTGGGATCTGTAGACAGAGTCGTCTTCCCGGTACCTGTTGTGGAAATCCAAAAAAAATTCCGAAATCAGCTACTGCCCATGTTGCATCCGACATTAATTCTTCCATGGAATGGATCTATATCTCTTACCTGAGAGCCCGAAGAAGAGGGCGACGTCACCCTCTTTGCCCATGTTGCATCCGGAGTGGAGGGAGAGGATTTGCCGTTTGGGCATGAGGTAGTGCATGACACCGAAGAGCCCCTTCTTCATCTCCCCGGCGTACTGCGTGCCCAGGATCACCATCTCCCTCCTAGCGAGGTTGATGTTTATGCTCGTCGACGACGTCGCGTAGCGCGCGTAACGGTTGCAGGGGAACCCCCGGCGTTGTAAATGGTGAAGTCCGGCGTGCCGAAGTTGGCCAGCTCCTCGTCCGTGGGGCGGATGCACCTGCATGGGACCCGGTCATCCATTGATTGTACTACTAGTATATAATTAAGGAGATGAAAAGATTCATTTGTTGGGCAACCTGAGTAAGGAACACACACACTTGATGACTGACTTGGTTGGTGTAAAAAAAAAGAACCAGAGCTGGACTTACATGTTGTACATGAAGAGGGAGTGGTACGCCTTGGAGGTGATGATGCGGACCTTGATGCGGTTCTCCGAGTCCCAGTTCAGGAACTGGTCATTCACGAACACCTTGTCGAGGGAGTTGAGGTAGTCCAAGGCCCTCTCCCTGTTGCAGAGGAACGTCTTCTCGTCCATCTCCAAGTTGGGCGACCCCCTGCGTGGGCGATCAGTGAAATTTGAGATAGATTAAAGGAGGCGCTGAGAAAGTGAAAATTCCACATGTCCTTCTTGCGTCTTATCCTGATCAGAAACAAGCAGAGCAGAGCAGAAAGAGCACTCACTTGCCCCACCACAGCTCCTGCTCCGTGGCCTCATCCTTGACCACGCGCTTGTCCCTGGGCGAGCGGCCGGTCTTGGCGCCGGACAGCGTCGCCAGCGCGCCGGTGGACGTGATGAACGACCCCTTGTTGCACTTGATCGCCTGCTCGTACAGCTCTGTGTGTTTTTTTTCGATCACAACAAATTAAGGGTTGAGTTATATATTCGCGTGCATTGCATGTGTCTGAACAAAGACAGGCTCATGTACTGTTATCAAAAAAGAAAAAAAAGACAGGCTCACGTACCGGCAGGCGAGAGGTTGTAGAGGACATGGGTGAACTTGAGGGAGCTGTCGCTGACTTCGATCGTGGGGGTGACCGTCTTTACCGGCCTGCTCTTCGCGGGGGCCTCGGGGCCAATGACGACCTTGGGGCCGGTCTCACGTGTCAGAGACGCCAATGACGCGCTGCATCAGTCACAAAATTCAGCCAGTGACAGGGTTAACTATTAGCTTGCGGTTTTTTACTCTTCTCGTGACAATGTGTTTTGGTCTGAAAAAGACGTCAGCTTTCGTGTGCCAATGTAAGCGTCATCTTAATTGGTATTCCTTTGGGGAGCACAAGGAACATGATGAGCGAAAGCAACAAGGCGCCGGAATCACCTGATGGACTGGAGCTGCTGCTCCTCGGGGGTGGCTGCCGACCTCTTCATCTGCAGGGAGTGCAGCTCTTCGAGGGTCTGCGCGCGCACCGGCGCCGTGATGTCGGCATAGCGCACCTCGCTCCCGTTCGCCTCGGTCGGGGTCGCCATCTCGCCTTTGATCTCTGCAAAAAGGGCAAAGAACTACGACATTAGCATCCTTAATTACCACGCATGATCCTAATGTCTCGTTGCCATTGCTGCCCGGAGATCGATCAGCAGGAGAATTGAGCTTGTAGAAAGAAAAGACACGTACGAGAATAAGAGGGCGACTCGAAATGGAACGAGTGTGTGTGGCGCGGATGATGAGAGGAGTCCCGGCGGGCTTTTAAAGGGCTGGCTGGGGCTTAACCGGGGTTAGGTTCTGACCCATCCGGCGGTGGCAGCCTGGGTTGGGTTACGACTTTCTGTGAGCTTGGTTGGTTTTCTTCGACCTCCCTCCTTCCCTTTTTCCGAACAATACCGGATCCGTATTTGTCTGATACTTAATTACATCATGCTTAAAATGGCTTCGGCTCTAACTTATCTGTTGAAATCAAAACCGTTTGGTATGAATATGCATGTGACATCAAAAGGAAGAGAAAGCCATGATAAGGCTTGGTTGGTTTTCTTCAACCAACCAAGCAATGTTGGACGCACCGGAACCGTATTTGTTACCTCATTGCTAAAACGATTTTGGTTCTAACTTATCTGATGAAATCAAAGCCGTTTGGTATGAATACGTGATGTGTGTAAAGGAAAAGAAAACATGATATATAAGTCTAATTTCTTTCATCAAAATTTGACAATCTTGTGGCATGAAGCTGTTCCATACCGTTCCACCAGTAATATGTGCTGAATTTTGCAATAATTTAGAGGACTTATACGTTATGCAGAGGACAAAAACAACTGCTCTTTTCTAACAAAATAAAGCTGCTCGATAAGCCCTGCTAAGAGAGAGGCTTTCGTTTGCTGATTATTGTTTAGTGATGACGTAGAATTGATAACAAAGTTCACTGCAAACATTTGGTACGGAGGAATATATTTGTGTTTATTTTGTTCCTTGCTTGAACCGGTTTGAAAGGTAAGATATATCGATTTGCCACCCCTTTATCCTGCACAAAGCAAATGTTGTTTTTGAACAAAAGGATGATGAAAAACGACCCATCAAACTATGCGCAAAGTACGCGCCTGCCGTATATAAGAGCATGTAACTAATCAGGAAAAGTCCATTTTACTCCCCGAACAATCCACTCTGTCCAAATTACACCCGAAAAAATCATGGCTCACTTTACTCCCTAAACAATTTAAGTTGGTACAATTTACTCCGTGATGCAATTTTGCTTTTATATTTTCCTTTGTACGAGCTGAGTTTAGTGCTCAAATTTTGCACAGTGTTAGTTTTCATTGAACCTTACATCTAAACTATATAATACATATATTAAACATATATTTTATAGTTTAATAGCATCAATTATCGTCTTCATTGTATAGTTCTAGAATTGTATACAAAATATTTAAGAAAAACAACAAAATATTTTTATTTATATAGAGAATGATACCATCTATCATCATGCAAAATTTGAGCTTCAAAATCAATTCGTACAAAGAGAAACAAAAAAGAGAAATTTCATAAGGGAGTAAATTGAACCAACTTAAATTGTTTGAGGGAGTAAAGTGAGCCAAAATTTTGTTTGGGGTGTAATTTAGACATAGCGGATTGTTCGGGAGTAAAATAGACTTTTTCCTAACTAATCTGATCAATCAAATCCACAAGGTAAAAAATTGTGTAAAGTGGACAAAGGTAAAGTAATCGTGTCCCTGATTTTCGTTCCATCTCTAACAAACTAAGACACATGACAAATGCGCCTTCCTTGATGGTAACTAGTAGTTTGCTTTATATATAGAACCATGATGGGTTGAAATCTTTCAAGCAAGTTTTTTTTACATAGAAAAAACATGTTAAGATAAGTTGATGTTTTTATGTAAAATGGCTGACTTTTCAGGGTAATACGAATAAAGTCTGTTTGACAATGGTATCCGCCCTTATCATCATACGTACTCCGGTGGCCATTGGTATTACGGCCCTTATCATCATAACAAGTATGGCAGCCCGAGCATTTGCGTGGTTTACGGAAACCAATCCCAATCCATCCGCGCGGCACTTATCATCCACACCGAGACCGGGTGGCTGGCCTGCTTCCTTCACAAATGTACGTACGCATGGAGCCACGGAGCCAGTGCGGTGCCGGTGGTGGCTCCTTTTGGAGCGCGGCCATGACGGGCCGGGATGGCTTGCGTGCGCCGCGCTGTTGCTGTTAGACGATGAGGCGCGACCATCCATCCATCTGGCTTATCTGCTCTCGCCTTCAATCGTCACCGGAACCGAGCAAAAACTGACAGCCTAGGCGCGCGAACTTGGCCCAGAATAATCCCACGCCCGGCCGGAAAACACAAGCAGAATCCCAGCCCGAATGCGCGCGGGAGCAAGAAACAAAATCCCCGCACAAAAGCGAGATAACGATGAATCGTCGCTCGAGTTTTCCCCTTTATTTTTGTGAGCGTCAATAATCAAATCCGCGTGTTTCTGTGCGTCGACGTCAGTCCAATGGGATCTATATTCCTTCACATACGTATCGACTGCATGAATTCAAAATAGTCTCAACCAACCCTAGCTAGCGGAGTGGCATCGGTCGTCAGTGTTAAAAGTGACTGACGAGCGCGGTTCGTTCACAGGGCCGTAACCAAGGAGGCCGACTCTGGCCCGGCATCTAGAGACCATCAGGTGAGCCAAGCGGCGACGGCGACCAGGTGCCAAGGGTCGTGATTGGTTTGTTGGATATCAGCTGGCGTGGCCCCTGGAATGCAAGATTCTCATGATTCTTTGTCTGGCCGTAACGTTGGGCCTGGAATGCAAGATTCTCATGATTCTTTGTCTGGCCGTAACGTTGGGCCTGGCTAGTGGCGTGCAAAAAACCTCCCAGCAACCCTGGGTGCATGCCGGGAAACGGAAACAAAACTCGTTTAATTTCTTCGCACCATACGCGAGGTGTTGCGCGGCAGGCAAAAAGTTGGTCCGGAGCTCAGCTGTGCAGCCAACCAATCATCTTGCATGTAGTTATGCAAACTGCAGCCAATCAATAATACCGTATTGCATCCCTATAACCTGACTCGGCTGGGCCTGCCCCTGATTAGACTATGCTGATTCGTTACATGTGCTGCAAGGGCCAAGTTATTTTGAGTTGGTGATTGATTTGCATACCCTGCACGCGATACCATCTGCCAAACCAAAAAAGTACGACACCGTACACGCTGCCCAGTGAATGGTGCGAGCCTGGCTCGCGAGAAACAAATCTTGTTTTCGTTTCTGCGTCGGGAGGAGGGTTCATTTGTATGTGTCGAGCTTGACGGTTCAAATCAAAATGCAGCCAACCAATCACGTAAACTGTGCATGCAACAGGCCAAGTTCACTTTCGATCAGGCAACCAATCTTGCCCTAGCCGATGTTCAATATTGTTGCTCCCTACACCATGTGGTCCGACTCTGACGCTCCGAGCCTGTCGATGTCGAAAGAAACCTTGAGACCTTGTGCGCGATTGGTTGCATGGACCTGCGTAGCCTGCATGGTTCCCAAGAGCTAGGCCCAGCACAACCATGCTTATGAGATGTTGCATCTATTTTAATTACCATGTTTGGTAGCCTACATATCTTGAAACATGTTCTACTCATATGCCGATTGGTAGCCTTACCAAATTGATATGCTTACCTTGCATTAATGGTGTGGTGAAGTTACCATCATTTCTTTATTTTCAATGCGAAGACATGTGCATGAAAGGGCAACGGTGTATAAACTTAGCTTGTGTGCCGAAGGTGTATAAAGTTAGGTTGTGTGCCTGTGGTGGGATTTGGAGTTGTGGAGCCCAGGTCATATTGGGGCTACTAAATCATAGGTCCAACTGAAGCCCTAATCAAGGTCCTGGGCCACCTCAACCCAAAAGAATAGCCCGATAGATGAGGATTCCTCCACCTTATTAGTTGGGCTCCCACCATCATCAATAACCGATGTGGGATTAAATCCAACAATCTCTTCCATCACATATCAGGTGGCCCCATCTCCCCTTCACATCCGGGTGGACATCCCTACGATAGCCCGTTAACTATGTGATCCAGGAGATTTAATCCGATTGTGAGGTTCCCGATATTGTTTCAGGTTTTTGACCATAGCTCTGGTACCACTTGTTAGAGTGCGGCCCGGCTCGTCGTAGCCATGAGTCCCTGCTGCAAGCCTAGGTAATATTGGGCCTAAAAACCATAGGCCCAACTAAAGCCCTAACCGAGGTCCTAAGTCACCTCAACCTAAAAGACTAGCCTGATAGGTGAGGATCCCTCCACCTTATTAGTTGGGTTTCCCCATCATCAATAACCGATGTGGACTAAACCCAACACTCTTCTTGCATCGCCGGGCCTGGCTGAGAGAGCGTAGGCTACCAATCACTAGCAAAAGTGAAAGATGTTGCACCTCCGGATGCCATGCACGCACGGCACGAGCAACCAATCGCGCCCCATGTAACGTGACAAACACCGAGTAAATGACATCATGTGTCTCCTACTTTAGCAAGTAGTAACCATTTAAACTCTCCGCAAGTAAAGATATTTTGTACAGTAACACTCGTATAACTTGTTTGGGCACTCATCGGATACCTCTCGGCATAGGTCGTCACTATCAAAACAATGAAACCCTGGGTCAATGGCGGTGCTCGGCTTGTCTCCACCAATACCCTGCAACCGAGCCGACGACAGGCCCCAGAAACGGATGTCATGCTTTTTCCACGGTCATCAGCCTTCCAACTCACAATCGCCCCCAATCCCTTGACTTTGCTGCTTGAGCATATTTATGTAGAAACGTGACCCGTTCTTTATAAAAACAATCACTTTGCACTGCACACAACACTGTTTGGATCTCTCGATAGATAGACTTCTTGATGCATCATGACGGTTCTTTTTATTTGCACCCGCACGTTGACCTGCCCAACTGAATTTCACATCTGCGGCTCACACCTTCTTCATCCCCGGTCGGTACCCGATGGCACATAACACAACCGAGAAGATGCTTGGAATAATTGCATGGTTGCCCCTATTTCCAACCCTAATTATGAGTATTATCCCTCTTTTTTCAACTTTGCAAGGTTGTCCATGTTATGTGAGATTGAAAGTTCTGTTTGTCGCTACTTTTTGCTACCGTTAACAGTTAATGAATTAAGGCCAAAACAAAATAAAAGAAATAATTTTGGAAGGTTGACCTTCGTGCCCCTACCTCCGTCGTATTTGTTCGGTGGAACCTGACTGAACCACCGAGTGAGAGTCGAGGAGAGACGCCCTAACCCTAGATGGCGCAATGACGGGAAGGGGCGGGCGACCGATATGCTTCGAGCTGCACACGCGGGCTGCAGTTGCGTGCGTGAGTGGGCTGCGGGGCAGCACCGCGCGGGCTAGAGAGGAGGGCTGCGTACGGGTGGAAGCAGCATGCGGATGGCAGTCTGCAGTGGAAGTGGTACATTGCCCAATATTGATTGTGGGGTTCTAAGTAATACATAACACTATGGCATGCTTTGGATGATGAGTGTGATGAGATAAAAAGTGATGAAAATTTGCTAGATTGGTATGAGCTAAATGTAGAGAAGGGAGAGGTGTGTATTGATGCTGAAATAAAAGATTTCAATGGTCCATTGCAATTTTCTCCTACAAAACGTAGGTGTCATCCCGGGGTGAGAAATAAAGAAACTTTTCCTGTTGTGCGAACCCAAACAAGTAAAGCTGAAAAGGACGATCCAATCCATAAGAAAGCCACAAAGAGGGGTAAGAAGTTGAATGATGAGGAGTCGGTAGGTGTTGATGAAGAGGACATATATTCTGACGCCGAATCACTTGTTGCATTAAGTGATAGACCGATAGCAATCGTGACTCCGAATTGGCTGAATCTTCTAACTCGATTCCTCTAACTCGAATATGATCCCGATGCTGAAATAGTTGATGAGGATGATATTAATGATGTTCCTCTCTTTTCTTATGATGTTGATGACACAAGTATTGATGTTGGTACGGTGTTCCCGGATGTGGATCAATGTCAAACATCATTTAAATATTGGTGTATATTGAATGGTAATGCTTTCCACACCATCAAAAAAGACTAAAAAAGATTTAGAGCTAAGCTGTCTTAGAGGAAGTGATTGTTTTTTGCTTCGAGAACAAGAAGTGTCTAGGGTGCTAAGTATCTGTTAAGGAGATCCTACGGCTAGTCAAAGAAAGTAAGTTATGAATTACTTGTGGAAAATGTTACACATTTCTTGTTGTTCCGTTCTAAAAAAATTGCACTAACAAACTTTTTTTGTGTGTGTGTCGAGTGCCGATGGAAGTGGTAGTGCGGATGAAGGCTGTCGGTGTACTAAGAATGGGGGTTCCCATAACCGCCTACGAGTCGGTTTGGACGACCCGTCCACGTGAAGGCCACCACGCGTGGTGGGCCAACACGGCCCGGCGTGCAAGAGAAGCCACCACCTATGGGCGGCGCCGCACGCCACGAAACCCTAGCGCACCCGCGCGGCGTGGGACGTGACCATGGACCCGAGCGGTTGGGAGGGACTTAAGTCCCTTCCTCGGTTCCTGCATGCGACGTGTGGCCGCCCTCGGCCCCGACCCGTGCCAGGGCGCACGGGGAAACAGCGTAATGGGCGGGGCAATTACGCCTTGCCCCTCCAACGAGCAACGGGAGCGGGGGGCCGGTACGACGAGTCCCATCGTGCCTCCTCTCATTGGACAAGCAGCGTGGTGCCCCGTATCCGGCGACGAGTTCCTTCAATTCACGTATCGACCAAAAGATTCGGACTAACAACCGGAAGATTTAGGCATTCGAGCACCGTAGCGCGCCCCCTTGGACTATAAAAGGGAGAGCCCTTGCCATGTAATAGGCGAGACTCTATCAACCCTAGAAACTCAAGGACCTTCATTGTAATCTCTTTAAGCTTAATACACACCGAACAAGCATGACGTAGGACATTACGCCTTGCGGTGGTCCGAACCTAGGTAAGTCGCGTGTCACCGTGTGTTCCTTTGAGGATTTGTTTCCCCGATCCGTAGCTCGCGATCCTCTCACAAAGGGCGGTTCGGCTAACCCCCATTTGCTGGTTCTCTTACACCGACATTTGGCGCGACAGGAAGGAGAGTTTTCATAGATCTTGGTTCGTCTTCCCCGCTTGCCTTCCCGACGAGTCATTGGAAGATATGAGGCCGGAGTGTCGAGCGCCTCCTCACTCCGACGTGACAAGCCCTCAAACCTCGGTTCATACTCAAAGCGGTCGAATAGGAGATCGTGGCGGACCCTCCTCCTCCGCCACGTGCCGCAAGGGACGCGATTCGTCCCTGATCCAACCTTGTGGGGGAGGGCTGGGGAGAGAACCGCGCCCAAGGGCAGGTGCCCGCAAGGGCCCCATCGGCAAGAGGCGACTCCGCCTCCAACCGAGCATGCTCGCGAGCATGATCACCGCCTATGCCACCACGCCACTAGGCGCCTCTTCCACAACGCCCCCTCGGAGAACCCCTTGACCACGGTCAAGAGGATGCTCTAGAACCCGCCGCTCCGGGCTGGAGCGAGGAATGTCAGCTGAGGAATGGTTGGCGAACGTGGAGCAGCTAGTGGTCACCGTGCGCCGTGACATGGCGGAAAAGTCCCATAGGTCCCGATCCCACACCATGGCACCATCTTCGGGCTGGAACAGGGACCGTGAGCGTGACGACCGCTCGCGCCGGACGCGCACCCACACCGAGTCGGACGACGTGTCCCACTCGGTAGCCACACCGTGCGGCCGAACCCGCTAGCGGGACATGCGCTCGCATTTGCGCACCAACCGCAAAGAAGCAACCGCAAAGAAGCACGCGTCAACATCGAGCGTTCTTGCAAACGTCGCCGCGAGAAGGAGCACTCTCGCGGCCGCAAGACCCGAGGACATGGGGATCTCTTCGAGTCTTCCCACTCTTTGGCATCCCCGGAGCGCCGCCGCGCCCGCCGGCTCTCCGGGTCGACCCCTCCAACTATACTCGGGGCGGTTCGACGTTGTCCACCCGCTCGCGGGCGGTGAAGTGGCCGAACAAGTTCTGTCCGGACCTCCCGAAAGGGTACGACGGTACCGCCCCACCAGGAGAATTCCTCCAAATCTACTCCACCGTTGTGATGGCCGCCGGCGGTGACGACGACGTCATGGCCAACTACTTCCACATCGCCCTAAAGGGCTCGACGCGCTCGTGGTTTCTCAACCTCACGCCGAAATCCATCGGCTCTTGGAAGGGACTCCGTCAAGAGTTCCTCATCAACTTCTAGGGCACCGCCACCCGCCCGGCACCCGGGTCGACCTCGACCGGGTCGTTCGAGCAAGAGGGCGAGACGCTGCGTCGGTTCATGTAGCGTTTCAGCCATGTCCGCAACGCCGTGACGCACATTGAGCCCGTGCGAGATGGTCTCCACGTTACTGCCATGGTGTGTGTGACAAGGACATGCTCAACGAGCTGGGCGTCCACCAGCCCGAGACTGTCATGCGGTTGTTTGAGCTGGCCGACACTTGTGCCCTTCGCCAAGAGGCGCAATCAAGGCATGACCCGCCATCCAAGCCGGACACCGACTCCGGCCCGGCTTTGTCGCGCAACCGGAGGTAGAAGCTCCTCAAGAATCGCAAGTCCGAGGAGGTCTTGGCTACCGGCTCACGGAAGGCCCGGGCCAATAAGCCGGGTCAACCACCGACGCAGAAGCCGGACGCGTTCAAGCCCCCACCGGGAAGTTCCGCGCTTTCCAACACACTACCGGTCACGACTATATGGAGTGCCGGTACATCCAAGCAAGCAAGCGGCGCCGCACGGACAAACATGCGGCTCATCGCCGTCATCACCGACGAGTGCCTCGAGCGTCACCTCCCGGCGCCAAGTCAAGCTCCTCCGCCGCGATATCGGAGCAATCGAGGCCGGCATGGCCCGATCGTGCAAGGTCAAGGGGTCGGATGTCCCGATCACCTTTGACAACAGCGACCTGGTCGGGCCGGACAACTCCGATGGCAAGATCCCCTTGTCGTCACCCCCACCATCTACAACAACAAGGTGGCACGCACCCTCATCGACGGAGGCGCAAGCCTCAACATCATCACCCCCAAGACCTATGAGATGCTCGCAGGACCCCAAGAGGGACCTACAACCGTCTCGCCCTTGCCACGACGTGCTCCCCGGCAGCGTAGAACCGCTCGGGAGAATCACACTCCCGGCCATGTTCGGCTCCAAAGCCAACTTCCGCACCGAGCACATGGTGTTCGACGTGGCGGACATCGACCTCCCGTACAACGCCATCATCGGGCGCCTCGGCCTCAACAAGTTCATGGCCGCTGCGCACTACGCCTACTTCACCGTCAAGATCCCCGGGCCGAAAGGCATCATCACCGAGCATGCCGACCTCTCCCGAGCTGTGGCTTGCCTTGAGGACATCTTGGTAGCTTAAATGACGGCTGACCCGGGTCGATCAAATGACCCGGAAACCTCTAGGGAAGCCTACATCATTAGACGAGTCTATTTTAGGAACATTTTCATGCTCCATATCCTCCCTCGCCATCTCCCGAACTACATGCTCAAAGTGCTCTCCTTCGATCGCTTCTTATGTTGGCTCTATAAGAACATTCTCCTCTACATCTTCATCATTTTTCACCTGTCGCCTCTAATTCATAACCACCTTCCTCTTCCTCTTCCTCTTCCTCTTCCTCTTCATCCGTAGCAACCACTTCTTTATATTCCGCTTGAGCAAGAAGAATCGAAGCCAACCACGTTGTCCTTCCTTCTCTACATACTTTCTCCGGATAGTTGTACCATTCGGATCGATTAACTCTCCAAAAATACCTTGCCTTGTACGACTAATAACACCCTCAAATGCAATGTGCATTGACCACAATCAATTTGAAACAATCGCATCAACCACTCCTTAACACCCCTAATTGTCCTCTCATTTGGTCGTGATATTCCCCTCGATACGGACGAAAACCCGGAAAGATCTACCCCTTGTGGACTGTCGGTGTGTGAGTACACCTCCAAATGGGGGCCTGTCACGGCTCCCTTGGGATAGGCTTGGGGAAGAACGGATTTGCTCGCGCGGTAGTGTAGATGATTCAAGTGAGTAAGAACACGGGGAGTTATCCAGATTCGGGCCGCACCGGGTGCGTAATACCCTACGTCCCGCTAGTGTGTGTGTGTATTTTCGGATGTCCTTGTCTTTACACCGGAGTCTCTTCTCCTTTTATAGGATAAGGAGAAGAGCACCTGTACAAGTACCGGGGGTACCCGGACACCCGGTGGGGGTCCGGTCCTTCCTGAGATATCCGACACGATCCCGACTAAATCCGTTGCGGTCTCCTTTCCTCGGTACGCGTTCCGAATCTCTTTCACCCCATTGGTCGAGAGCCCTCCCGGCACCGTAACCGCGCGGCTTCCCGAGACGCGGCGCACGGGGAAGACGCGCGCACGTCCTGTCGGGCCGCGGCGTCGTCACGAGCACTCGAGTGCCGCATTAACTCCGAGTGGTTGGGGCGCCGGAGGAAACTACCGCGAAGCTTCGCTCTCCCCGGCGCTCCCGCTCCTCCGGCCTTCGCGGGACTTCGTGGCTTCGTGGCTTCGTGGCTTCGTGGGCTTCTCCGCCCTGCGGCCTTCGTCTTCGTTTGTGGGCCGAAAGCAGCCCACGCGCGGTTAGGGGACCCCGATCCCCCTACACCGACAGAGCCCCGGCCCCGATCGGCCGACCCGCGGGGTCGGAGCGGGTATTGGGGCCACCCGCCGGTGCCCGGTGCCATTTGGGTTGCTCCGGGCGTGGCTCTCGGAGGAGCGGAGCCGCTTGGGCTGCCGGGGCACGACTGCCCCGAGGCGTCGCGTCGCTTCGGTTCGCGTGCGGTGGGCCCGCCCGGCGTCCGCGCTCAAGTAGGGGGATGGCCGGTTGCCCACGGCACGTCTTCCACTTCGCCCTTCGCCTTCCGTCTTCTCAACTTCTTTCTTGCTGCCGCGCTCCCCTTCGCCTTCTTCTCCACCGATCCGCGCCGTCGCTTCCGTCGCCGTCGTCGCTGCCGTCAAGATGGCCCGCGGAAGGTCCTCCCCCGCCGCAGCGGTTCGCGCGCGCGCTCGCCGTTGGCGGATGCCCCGCCAACGGCGCAGGTTGCCCGACGCCAAGGTCGACATGTCGCGGCTTTCGCCCTTCCTGCCGGTGGACGGTGATGGGGCGATTCGCGTTGGGGGCCTTTGCCGCCGCCGACGGAGGGCTGGAGATCCTCCACTTCGTATCCTTCGTCGTCGCCGGCGCCGTTCCCCCGCCTTCTCCGATTTCTTCCTGGAGGTGCTCCGGGAGTATGGGATCCGCATGGCGCACCTCACGCCGAACGCGGTCGCGGCGCCGGCCGTGTTCGCCCATTTGTGCGAGGGATTTGTGGGGGTGCAGCCGTGCTTCCCCATATTCCAACGCTACTTCAAGATGACGCTTACCAACGCCTCGGAGGTGATCGGATGCGTGCGGCTGACCGCCGGCCCGACGGCGGGTACATAGAGTACTCGCCCGAGCAACAAGGTGGAGGCGTGGAAGAGGGCCCGGTTCGTGGTGCCGTACGAGAAGGACCTTCGTCGCCTCCGCGTCCCGCCGGTCCCGGCCCAACATTTGGCCGTCCGGGACGCCTTGCCCCGCCTTCCCGAGGGTATGATGCCGGTGGTCAACCGGATCGCGGCGCTCGCCGCGGCCGGCTCGACTTCGCGCGGGGTGGTACACGACTTCCTCGAGCGCAACATCGCGCCCCTTCGCCGGAGATCGGTCCCGTCGTGGATGTACCGGGACATCAACTTCGCCGGCCGCACCCGCACGGGGCGGGCTCGGACCTGCCCGAGGCCGCGAGCGGTTCGCCTACTCCACGCCGACCGGGAAGAAGTGGCCCGCCTCCTTCGCTTACCCGGAAGGTGCCGGGCCCCTTCATCGGTCGGCGAACAAGCGCGCCGTTCTTGACGAGCATGCCCCGGCCGGGAACGCTTGGGTTTCTTGACACAATCCCGGCTCCCGCTCCTGGTCTCCGGGTACCGGAGTCACGCCTTCCTCCGACCCGGGTGCGACGGCCGCCCCGGGGGTGCCTCCGAAGCTCCGGGTGGTGGCCCCGGCACCGCGAGGCCGGCTCCGAGCGCGCGGGACAAGGGCAAGGGGAAAAGGTCTCCGTCGCCCCCTCCTCCGACTCCTCCGGGTCCGCCTGCCTTCCACGGAAGCGGGCCCGGCAGGCTATGCCGGCGCCGGTGACGGGGCCGCTCCACGAGAGAAGTCCCCTGCAGCCGCACCGGCGCAAGCGACCGGGTGGACGCGCGACGGGTAGGAAACTTTCCTCTCTTTTTACTTAATCTGTGTGCCTGGTGTGCTGTACTTCGTCTCACCGTAGGCTGATGGTTGCGAGACGTGTTCGGTGCGCTTTGTTTGCGGGATCGTCCGGATCGAACCGGACCCGGACCTGGTCCCTTTGGACCCCAAGGCGGTCGGTGCGGCTCCGGCGGCCGGAGCGGAGGACAGCGCGGGAGGGGCAACGGGTGCCCCCGAGGAGGTGGTCGCCGGCGCCCCGAGGAAGAGGTCGCGAGACGGTCCCGCGGAGGTGGTCGCAGGCGCCGCCGGAGAGGAGGCCGCGGGCACTCCCGAGGAGGTGGCTGCCGGTGTCGCCGAGGAAGAGGTCGCGGGTGTCCCTGCCGGCGAGGAGGCTGCGGGCGCCCTGCCGGAGAGGAGGCCGCGGGTGCCTCTCGCCGGGCTGACCTTGGCCGGGTGTCACCTCCTCCGGCTGGGAACGAGCCGGGTGCTTTCCCGATCGGCGCCGCCGGCGTCCACCCCGATCTTCCACTCCGCGGCCGGGTGCCGGCGCCGCCGACCCTATAGTGCTCGGAGGGGAATGACTCCCCTCCGCGCGTTCGGTCGGAGCCGGGAACGGTGGTCGGCGGAGACACGTCGTCGACCGCTGCCGCCGGTAGGGGCCGTGGGCGCGCCGGACGCGGCCGGAGCGGGTCACCTTCGGGTCGCTCCGGCGGCATCGGTCGCGGAAGATTGGCGATGTGCTCGGGGAGGCCACCCGGTCGCTTCTTGCCATGAAGGCCGCCGTGGAGGAGGCGGATGCGTCCCTGGAGGACCGGGAGGCCGCGCCGGCCGAGCGCGAGGCGGAGGTGGCGGAGGCACGGCGGGCCCCGGAGACGGCGGTGAAGCCGGCCCGGCAGCGATGATCGGCGCCGCATGGAGGAAATCCGAGCATGAGCTGGACCAAGCTGCCGGCATCGGCGACCGGGCCGTCGAGAAGCTGCGTGACGCGAAGGCCCGCGAGGCTGAAGCGTGAACCGCCTCCATGGCGTCCTGGAGCGGGAGCGAGCCGTGCAGCTTCGCGGCGCGCAGTTGGAGGAGGCGGAGGCCCACCTGGACCTCCGCGAGGCGGCCGTGACCCATCGCGAGGTGACCGCGGCGGCTCGCGAGGAGGAGCCGAAGGAGCGTGCCGGCGCACTTGCCCTTCGGGAAGCTGCGCCGGGCGAGCGGGAGCGGGCCGTCGGAGAGGCCGAGGCGAAGGTGCAGCGCGTCGGTGACTCCTTGGCCTCCCGGAGGCGGCGCTTAGGGGACGCGAGGGCGCCCTTGCTACCGGGAGGAGCAGGTCCGGCTCGGGAGAACGAGGCCGCCGTCCGGAGGGAGGCCTTGGAGACGGAGGCGGCCCGTCTCGCGCGGGCCGAGGCGCAGGTCCGCGGCATCGCCGACGGGTTGGCGCACCGCGTCCGCGAGGAGACTCTCGCGAGGGCCCGGAAGGCCTTCGCCGTCGAGCTTAAAGCGATGGAGAAGAGCCGGGATGAGTACCGCCGGCAGGTCGAGCGGTTGGGGGCCCGGTTGAAGAAGTCCGGTCGCGGCTCTTCCGCCGCAGCCGATGGCGATGACCTCCGGCGGCAGCTCGCGGAGGCGCGGTCCCGGCTCGAGGAGTCCGAGCTTCGGCGCGTTGAGCTGAGCGAGCGGGCGACGAGCCGGCCACGGCAGCCCGGACGCGAGCGGAGATCGCCGCCGAGGTGCACCGGGCTGTTTCGTCGAAGCTGCTCGAGGCGGGTCCGCCTCGTCTTCCCGAGCCCCTTGACCGCGGCGCTGCTGGGTACACCTTCGCCATGCGGGGGTGGTTGACTCCCGAGCAGCCCGAACACCGGGTGGCGGAGGTCCTGGAGGAGGAGGGGCGGCAAACCATAGCCGCGGCCCTGGAGGAGGTGCCGGCGAACGCGCCGGTGCTGGTGCCCGGGTTCCCACTCCTAGCCGTGGTGAACGGCGACGTCCCTGCGGGTGAGCACGCCACGGCTAAGGCGCAGGCTCATGCCGTCGCTCGCGCCTTCGCGGAGAGCTTCAAGCGCGGCTAAGTGCCCGCTTCCTCCACCTGCGAGTGGTTTCTCGACTTCGTGCCCCCTTTTGTTGTGTTGTTTGTCAAACCTGTGTTCCTGTATGTACAGCGAGATACTTCAAGTTTAACTTATCGTTGTCAATGGAAAGCTTAAACTCGTTGTTCCTTCGTTCCGTGCGATTGTCCGCGTGCGTCGTGTAGTCGTAGACCGTTTGGTACGTCGTAGTTGCGCTTAGAGCACGATTCGCAGCGCCCGAGCCTCAACTAGACAAAACTCCTTCGGGTTTCCGACTAAGTCATTGACCTGCCTTGCCCGCCGGAGGAAAACAATGTCTTAAACATGCACGATCGTGGTCCTGCGAGCAGTAGGAAAAGAAGCGGCCGGGCGCTGTTTTTCATTTAAAACATGTTAGTACAAGTGCCGTGGCGACCGTGGCCGTGGCGATAGGACTTCCGGATACTACCGGGACCATTGGCTACGAGAATATTCTAAGGGTAGAATTTCTTTAGGTGCTCAATGTTCCAAGCGCTTGGTTCCGGGTACCCGTCCTCCGACTCCGGCCGAACGGATCCCGGGCGGGTGACGGCGAGTGACGAGGAAGGGCCCTTCCCACATGGGAGTTAGCTTATCCTTGCCTTCGCGCGTCCGAGCCCGTCGGAGGACAAGGTCTCCCGTTTGCAACTCCCGGGCGCACGCGCCGCTGGTGGTAGCGGCGCAAGCCCCGGAGGTACCTCGCGCTTCGCGGTAGTACTCGCCGTCTTGCCTCCTCGAGGAGGTCAATGTCGTCGTGCCGCCGGGTGCTTTGGTCGGCTTCGTCGAATGCGGCGACTCGGGGGCTATTGAACCGGATCTCCGTGGGTAGCACCGCCTCCGCACCGTACACGAGGAAAAAGGCATTTCGCCCGTGGCTCGACTCGCCGTGGTGCGCGAGGGACCGGAGCACGGGTTGGATCTCGATTACCCACTTGGAGCCTTTCTTCTTCAACGGGTCAAATGATCTTGTTTTCAAACCCTTGAGGATTTCTCCGTTGGCGCGTTCGACTTGGCCGTTGCTCCGTGGGTGGCCTCTTGAGGCAAAGCAGATCCGGGTGCCGAGGGAGTCGCGAGTATGCTGCGAATGCGTGGCTCGTGAACCGAGTCCCGTTGTCCGTGATAATTCGCTGCGGCACCCGAATCTTGCAATGAGATTCTTCATGAATTTGACCGCTGAGTTTTGGTCTATCTTTGTCACCGCCTCCGCTTCTACCCACTTCGTGAACTTGTCGATGGCCACATATAGCCACCTGTACCCACCGGGGCGGTCGGAAATGGCCCTACAATGTCCGGACCCCAAACCGCGAACGGCCGGGATAAGGGGATTGTTTGAAGGGTTTGAGCGGGCAGGTGCGTACGCTTGGCGTGAAGCGGCATGCCTTGCATTGTTGCACCGGCCTGGTGGCGTCCTGGAGGGCTGTCGGCCGGCAGTAACCCTGCCGAAAGGCTTTCCCGACCAGCGTGCGGGGAGCGTGGTGGCTGCCGCACTCGCCCTCGTGGATCTCAACGAGTATGTCGTTGCCTTCTTCCGTCTTTACGCACTTCGGCAGAACACCATTGGCACTGCGCTTGTACAGCCTGTCATCGACAACGGCGTATCGCTTGGCTTGGCGGGCTAGGCGTTCCGCGTCCGTGTCGTCTTCCGGAAGGATGTCGTCACGCAGGTACCCGAGGATGTCGTCCATCCAGCGGGTGTCCTGCGGCTCGTTGGCAAGCGCTTCTTCGTTATTCTGCGTGTGCTGCAGATCCTGCGGGTGCGCCTGCGCTTTGTTGTTGCTTGTCCGGAGCTCGGTCGGCGTCGGAGGCCGAAGGGGATGACGGGATCTCCATGAACGTCCCGGGTGGGGTTGGAGCTCGAGTGGAGGCCACCCGGGATAGCTCGTCGGCAATGTGATTGTCGCCCGGGGTACGTGAAGCACCTCGAGGCCGTTGAACTTCTTTTCCATCCGCCCGACCGCCGCAAGGTATGCAGCCATCCGCGGGTCGTTGCATCGGTACTCCTTGGATACCTGGTTGACGACAAGTTGCGAGTCTCCCTTGGCGAGGAGGCGCGTGACCCCGAGGTCGGCCGTGATCCGCAACCCCGCCGGGAGAGCTTCGTATTCTGCCATGTTGTTGGTGCACCGGAAGTGTAGGCTGGACCGCGTAGCGCAGCTCGTCGCCGGTTGGTGACAGCAGCAGCACCCTGCTCCCGCACCGTTGAGGGTGAGGGAACCGTCGAAGAACATGGTCCGGTAGTCGCCGGGCGCGTCGTCATCGCTGCACCGGGTGCTAAGCTCTTCCCGCTCGATCTCCGGGGTGGGCGTCCACTCGGCGATGAACTCGGCGAGAGCCGGCTCTTGATGATATGTGTGCTCGAGGAAGGACAAGTCGAACTCCCCGGCTCCACGGCCCACTTGGCCACTCGCCCGGTTGCTTCCCTGTTGCGCGAGTATGGTCTCCGGCGGTGCCGTAGTTACCACCCGGACGGGATGGCCTTGAAAGTAGTGTCGCAGCTTCCGGGACGCGATGAGTACTGTGTAGAGCATCTTACGAGTGCTGTGGGTACCGGGTCTTGGCGTCCCGCAAAACCTCGGCGATGAAATACACCGGGCGTTGGATGTGCCGAGTGCGGGGCTCGGCCTCCGGGGTGCGGGCCCCGGCTCGCTCTCGCTCGTCGTAGCGGTCGGGGCCGAAGCCCCGGGTGCTGCGAGCATTGGTACGATGCTGACGTCGGGCGTGGTTGGTGCAGGTCCCGCCCCGCCCTTAATGTGAGACGTGGTCGGAGCCGGAGCCCGGGTGGGGTGGGATCGGCGCGTCCATCTTCGCTTCTCCGGTCGTGGTCCCCGCTTCGCCCAAATCATGCGACGAGGTCGGAGCCGGAGCCCCGGGTGAAGGCGGGGAGCCACGCCGCTCGCGAGGGTCGTTGCGTTGGGGTCCGCCCGGGTATCCCATCCGGGCAGGCCGGAGCGGCCGCGTCGCGCGCCATGTCGTGAGTGAGGGCGTCGGTAGCCCCGGGTGCTCCGGCGCACTGCGAGCTGGTTGCGGGCGGAGCCCGGGTCTGCTCGGCCCGCCGCCTTCGAGTCGTGGAAGCACTCGCGCTTGCTGGTTCGCCGAGAACCGCGAGGTGCTCGCTCCGACCGCTCGACCACCGAGCCGCGCCGACTACATGCGGCTTAGCCGCTATGTACGGGAGCAGCGGTTCACCCGGTTCCGGGGCGACTAGGACGGGCGCGGAGGACAGGTAGCGCTTGAGGTCTTGCAAAGCTTCATCGGCTTCCGGGTCCACTCAAACTTGTCCGTCCTCTTCATCGGCTTGAACAGCGGAAGAGCTCGTTCGCCTAGGCGTGAAATGAATCGGCCAAGGGCCGCCATGCTCCCGGCCAAGCGCCGCACGTCCTTGAGCCGCCTTGGGGGCGGATTCCTTCGATGGCTCGGATCTTCTCGGGGTTTGCTTCGATCCCGCGGTGCGAGACCGGGAAGCCGAGTAGCTTCCCTGCTGGTACGCCGAAGACACACTTCTCCGGGTTGAGCTTCACCCGGTTACGGCGCAAGTTGGAGAAGGTCTCCTCTAAGTCGAACGGGAGAGACGGTGCCTTGCGGCTCTTAATGACCAAGTCGTCCACGTATGCCTCCACGTTCCTCCCGATTTGCGAGTCCGGAGTTAGGCGCATGGCTCGTTGGAACGTGGGGCCTGCGTTTTGAGACCGAAAGGCATGCTTACGTAGCAAAAGCTCCCTGCGGGAGTCATAAAAGCAGTCTTCTCCTCATCCTCCTTAGCCATACAGATTTGGTGGTACCGGAGTACGCATCCAACATGCAAAGCAGGTCGCGACTGCGGTGGAGTCTACTATAGAGTCTATTCGGGGCAGCGGGAACGGGTCCTTCGGGCAAACCTTGTTCAAGTCGGTGTAGTCCACGCACATCCGCATCTTGCCGTTGTTCTTGGGCACGACCACCGGGTTGGCGAGCCACGTCGGGTGCGTGACTTCCCGGATGAACTTGGCCTCCGGTAGCCTCTTGACTTCGGCCGGATGAAGTCCTCGCGCTCGGGGGCTTGGCGCCTCGCCCGCTGCTTCACGGGTCTTGCGGCGGGGTCGACCTTGAGTTGGTGCTCAATCACCCTCCCGGGTATGCCGGCATGTCCGAAGGATGCCGAGGCAAAGATGTCACTTGTTTGCTTGGAGGAAGGTGATGAGCGCGAGTTCCTATTTCGGGTCGAGGTCGCCACCGATGGTGGTGGTCTTGTCCTCCGAGCCCCGAGTGAGATCTTCTTGGCAGACACCTCTCCGGGGGCCGAAAGCTTTGCCCGCTTGGGGCCGAACTGCGCAGCGGGCTTCTCCGGGCGTCGCGCGCTCTCTTCGTGCCGGTGTCCTCCTCTGCCGCCATTTCGGCCGCCAAGATGTGCTCGAGGCAAGCCATTGCCTTGACGGCATCCGCCCTCTCCACGATGACACCCTTCGGGCCCGGCATCTTCGAGCGTGAGGAATGCGTGATGCGGGATAGCCATGAACTGGTTGATGCCGGGTCTCCCAATGATGGCGTTGTAGGGGAGGCCGATGTCTGCGACGTCGAAGAGGAGCTTCTCCGTGCGGAAATTGTCCTGGGTGCCGAAGGTGACCGGGAGCTCAATCCTACCCAAGGGGCGGGAGCTACCCGGGAGCACGCCGACGAAAGGGCGCGAGGGCTGCAGCTCGGCCCGCGCCCACTGCGGAGAGTCGTAGACTTTCGGGGTGATGAGGTTGAGGCTCGCGCCTCCGTCGATGAGGGTGCGCCCCACCTTCTTGTTACGAGATGGTGGGCGACACGACCGGGAGGATCTTCCCCTTGTTGTTGTCCGGGCCCACCATGTCGCTCTTGTCGAAGGTGATGGGAACGTCCGCCCACTTCGAGCGGGGAGCCGTGGCCTTGCCCTCGGTGATCGCGAGGACCTCGCGGCGGAAACGCTTGGCTTCGCCTTTGGACGCGAAGCTCGAGGAGCCCCACCGATCACGGCGATGGAGTCGTCCGCGCTTTGGTACGCCTCGACTTCCTCTTTCTCCTCCTCCTTCTCCTTCTCGGCCTTCTCGGCCGCCCGCCGCTCGTCGCGCCGTTTGATGCTCGCCTGGATGTAGCGGCATTCCGACTGGTCGTGGTCGTTGGTGCGGTGGAAGTAGCACGCGAAGGTCCCGGGGATTTAGGCGGCGACTTGCCGGTACCCGCGGGAGGCGGGCGTCGCGCCCCCCGGGGGACGGGCCTCCGGCCGCGGCCACTTCTTCCGCCTTACGCTTGCGCGCGAGGTTCTTCTTCCGCCTCTTGGAGAGGGTGCCTCCGGACTTGGGGGAGGAGGTACCGGGTTGGACTTTGCCGGCGGGTCGTGCCACGCTTGGGCTTCTGGCGGCGGGCGCATCCGTCGGCCAAGCGGAAGAGGTCCGTGACCGTCTCCGGCCGGTGTACGCCCGGTTCGCCCGGGATATCCTTGTCTCGGACGCCGTGGCGAAGGCGGAGAGCACCCGGGAGGGGTCGATGCGCGGGATGGTGTTGCGGACTTGGCGAAGCGCTGCATGAACGCTCGTAGCGTCTCGCCCGGCTACGGACGATGCGGTCCGGATCGATCCGGCTTCCGGACGCTTCGCCGTTCCTTGGAAGTTGGCCATGAACTCCGGCACGAGGCTCTTCCAGGAGCCGATAGACTCCGGCGCTAGGTTCATGAACCATGACCGAGCCGAGTCCTTGAGAGCCGGTGGAAGTAGTTGGCCATGATGTCCTCCGAGCCCCCGGCGGCCTTGACGGCGGTGGAGTAGATCTGCAAGAACTCGTCGGGGGAGCGGTGCCGTCGTACCTTTCGGGAGATCCGGGCGGAACTTGCTGGGCCACGTGACGTCGCGCGGGCGCTTTGAGAGAGCCGCGCAACCCCGAGGAAAGAGGGGTCGAGCTCCTTTCTCTTGCGCTTGGGTTGGCGCTGCGGGGACGTCCCCGCTTCCGGGCCGTCGCGGTTGTGGGTGGAGGTGCGCTCACGCTCGCGTCCCGCTCGCGCGAACGCTCGATGCTAACGCGTGCGTCCTCCCCTCGCGGCGGCGTCCGGTGAGGTCGTTGCGCAGGTCGCGGTGCCCCCGCGCACGTGGGGAGTGGACGGAGAGCGAAGCCGCCGGCGGGCGCGCGTCCTTGGCGCGGTTGGCGCGGCGGTTGTTGTCGGTCGGTGGGCTGCTGCGGCTGGCGTGACGGTCCCGCTCGGCGCTTGGCCTGCGCCGTATCCGGGAGCTTACCTACTCCGGTGAGCCACTCCCTTGCTTGCTCTCCCCCGCCGATCCCGCCGGCGGGTTGTTGAGCATGGTCTTTACGGCGGTCGGGGTCGTCCCCCTCTTCTTCTGGAAGAGGCGACGCGCGGTGGCACGCTCGGACGCGAGCGGCGTCACGGCTTGGGCGTGGCGGTCGGCGCCGCGCTGGTCTCCTGCTGCACGTTCGGCCGCCGAGGCGCCGGGACGATTGTCGTGGGCGGAGCGGCCCGCGTGACGACGGTCGCGGCGACGGCGCCCTGTGGACGCTCGGCTGGAGACGCTATCCTCCGTCCGCGGCGTGCTCGAAGATCTCTGCATGGTTGCGTGGAAGTTTCACGGCGCGAAGCGAAATCTACGATTTCTCCCCTTCACGGCTCCCTTGGGATAGGCTCGGGGAAGAACGGATTTGCTCGCGCGGTAGTGTAGATGATTCAAGTGAGTAAGAACACGGGGAGTTATCCGAGGTTCGGGCCGCACCGGATGCGTAATACCCTACGTCCTGCTAGTGTGTGTGTATTTTCGGATGTCCTTGTCTTTACACCGGAGTCTCTCCTCCTTTTATAGGATAAGGAGAAGAGCACCGTACAAGTACACGGGGGTACCCGGACACCCGGTGGGGGTCCGGTCCTTCCTGAGATATCCGACACGATCCCGACTAAATCCGTTGCGGTCTCCTTTCCTCGGTACGCGTTCCGAATCTCTTTCACCCCATTGGTCGAGAGCCCTCCGGCACCGTAACCGCGCGGCTTCCCGAGACGCGGCGCACGGGGAAGACGCGCGCACGTCCTGTCGGGCCGCGGCGTCGTCACGAGCACTCGAGTGCCGCATTAACTCCGGGTGGTTGGGGCGCCGAGAGAAACTACCGCGAAGCTTCGCTCTCCCCGGCGCTCCCGCTCCTCCGGCCTTCGCGGGACTTCGTGGCTTCGTGGCTTCGTGGGCTTCTCCGCCCTGCGGCCTTCGTCTTCGTTTGTGGGCCGAAAGCAGCCCACGCGCGGTTAGGGGGACCCCCGATCCCCCTACACCGACATGGACCTTCAACATTATCTCCTTCACCACAGAAAATATGAAACACTAACTTATCCGACATACCTATCATCATCATAATTATTTTATTACTACAACTTAATTACATATATCAAAATATTTTTAAAATAAACATACTAGTAGATTTTAAGTCTCCGAATTATTCAAAAATCAATCATAAAAATATTACACTATAATATACGACTACAGTAGATCTACCGTAACATAACGAACTAGATCTATTTTAATAAGTTAGATCTACCGTAATATAACAAACTATATTTATTTTGATAAACTAGATCTACTGTAACATACTATATTCTATTACTATACTATTTTATTTAACAACCCTAACCGATAACAACTACTATACTATTCTAACAAAATATACAAATACTTCTATAGCCAAAAATGTATGATATTTTTTAAATATTAATCAACATATAAAAATATATAAAACAACAATAAACTTTTACCTCACTTCTCTTCTTCCTCCTCTTCTTCTCCCCTTCCCTCCTTCTCTTCTCCTCTCCTCCTCTTTTCCCCTCCTCCCTCCCTCTCTCTCTTCTCTTTTTTTTTGAATTATTTTGAATTATAGCCGAAATAACGGCCTTGTATAGGCAACGGTGGGTGGGGGCGGGGCACGCTGGCGCAGGGACGAGGGAAAGGTCGCCCGCCCAACGGGTGGTTTTTTCCCGAGTCGCCGACCAACAGGTGACAGGGCCCACACGCGGAAGGAGATGGGAGGCCGTGCCCTTGTCGCCCCTGTGCTGGCTGATTTTTAAAAGGCCGCCCTTCGGTCGGGTGATAAGGGTGCAGGCGGCCACGTGGCGCTATTTCAACCAGTTAGTGAGTGATCTTTATGTTGTCGCTCCTTGTGCCGGCGATTAACATATTAATATTGTAAATTTTTATATCCGAACTGTTAGTAATATTAAATAATTTTTAAAATCGGTTATAAAAAAAATCGCTGCCCCTCTCCTCCAAGCCCATTTCCATGGACTGTCGAGGATTGAACCGCCCCTAGAGAGGCCCATGAGCTAATCTGGTGTGCTTGGTTTAGACTTTAGAGCAGCTGGCATTTGTGCCCAGAGCTAACGAGAGCTGTTCACCAATATCCATGAACTCGTCTACATTGATCTTCATGAAGCCCGAGGGAGTTTGTAAATCCTATTCTCTTATTATATGCAATAAAGGGTGCACTTGATCTAAAAAAAGCAATAACCATGAACGCATCTCAATCACTGTGACCATCTGACGGCGATATGGAAAACAAAACACACCAACTTGTCGTATAATACCTTCAGAATCCAATCATTGCTAAATCGAGATAATTTACAAGTCAGATAAATACATAATAGAAGGCTGCTGCTCACAATCGTATTCTTTCTTTCTCTCGATAATATGTACACGTATTTGTTATGTCTCATACTCTCATGCACACGTATTTTCAATAATATGTAATAGCAACAACGCCATTTAGAATGGAAAAATAATCAGTAACTAACTAAATTCCATGACACAAAGCACAATGCAGCACACAATACAGTTGGTTTCCCCGTCTTTGCTGCATCAAAAAAATTAAATCACAATGGTTTAGATAAAAATAGACCCTTCGACTTTGTATGCTTTTAGCCGATATATAAGTGGCCATTTCACGGGATTCCATTTCTTGAACTACATAACAAACCCTTCATCATATGTTTGTGCATTTGCGGATGATTAGATGTGTAATAACACTAGTAACACCACTACAAAAACCCATTATAGAGGCAGACACCATTTTGACCACAGTGACGGTCACACTTGAGGCGTCCGTCACTAAGACGGGATACAAGGCGATATCTACGACTACGTGCGAAAAATAGTCGTGGACACCAAGGGCCATAGCTAACGTGCGATAGGTCCGCCACAGATTTTGCAACCCCGGTAGCGGAAGCCGCGGGCCTGATAGAGCGGCCTGTAACTAGCGATTGCACCCTCCTATCAATAGGTGGGGGTGCAGCGCCGCACCACCACCTTATCCTCTCGTCGCACTACCACCTCCAACGCTAGCTAGGGTTAGGGTTAAGGTAGGGCCGCCGCCGCCTTTCTCCTCCTCCTCCCTCCTCTCCTCTCTCCTCCTGCTCCTCCTCCGGTGATGACCCGCTGTCGCCCTCGAAGCGACCACCCCTCATGGGGCTAGCGGGTCCTGGTCCTCGTGGACCGCCGAGCCGCCCTACTCCTCCGGTAGCCGCTCCTGCACCGGTGGTGCGGGTCGTCGTTCCTCCTCCTCCTCCGCCGCCTCGTGGATCCGGCAGCGGCGGCTCGAAGGCGCTGTTGGTCGTGGTGGAGGGCTTCTTCGCGGCGGCTCCGACTCCGGTGGCGGCTCCTCCCACTCCATCCGTGCCGGCGGCTCCCGCACCGGCGACAGCCCCCCCCTCCCGTGGCAGCAAAGGCAGGCCAACGCGGCGCGACGAGGTGCACGATGATGTATGATGAATGAACGGGTAGGTGTCGGGGCGATGACGTCTAGGGTGAGACCCAGCCGGTGCTGGGCCCACTCTTCTTTTGTTAGTGGATTAAGGGCGTCGGTGACGACCCTTATTAGGCTAAGTGCTAGGCGAGGTAGTCACGGTCACACGACCACGACTAATTTTGTAACAAAATAGTGACACAACCTCGGTGGTGATTTAGGCGTTCGCCACTGAGTCCCCTTTCGGCCCGTACTGGTGGTAATCTGCGAACCGTTTTTTGTAATAAGAAAAAAAGTACCGTGTTGTGTGTCATAAGACGAGAGGCCGGAAACGTTTGTTTCCTTTATCTAAAAAAACATATGAACATTGGTTCAAAGTTAAAACAACGAAAAGATATTAGTTAAATTCATTATTTTGATTTTTCGCGCGCGTGTGTGTGTCACATGGTTGAGTATTCTATATCTATATATATCTAATGCATTTGTACCACTGGGTTACAGTATGACTTGTGGTCCAATTGCCTAATAATCAATTTTATTAGATGCTGATTCACATGGTTTTTAAGCCGGAATAATGTGATTGCGAAGGGGAATTGAGTCAAAGGTGAAGCATGTTCATATGTTTCTAGAAAATTGCTCCACCATTACAATGGCCGGGTCCGTATGAACGTTTAAAGATCCACGCTGTAGGACTTGTTCAAGAGAACTTCGACCGCGACGATGGGTTGAAGTCGTACTAGCTACGTGACCCTAGGGGCTCGATTTTGCCGGGCCTAGCAGAACATTTGTAACCATCGTCAATCCATATCCGTTGTTTTTCTTCTGTACATGACAAGGTTTTAATAGCTTAGCATCACTCACCTTGACGATGCGCCAATATCCCAGTCACTTTCATCGACCGGCTAGGTAGTTAATATAATGAAATCTTAAATTCCTCTTACCAGTATCAAACGTAATCTACTGCAACCATACGCTGAACGACATAGGAGATGGACAACTCCCGCATGACGACCGTCCAGAACGAGAACCGATGGTCCATGGCGGATCGAGACCTTGACCAGTGGCCACAACTGACCATACAACTGCACCTAACTGCTGAACAGCTCAAATATCAGCCACAGTGTAGCAGACTAGAAAATGGATTTATATACCTGTGCCGATCGAAGCTTCTCTCGATGATCAAACAACCAATGCGCGACCACGCTCTGTGCAGTATCCATGCCATGCGAGCACAGTCAAAGCGACGTGGAACGACGATGGCCAGATCCACCTGTTTCTTCCTGATTTCTCTGCTCATGCCTCTGGTGCGGTGCTCTTCAGCATCGGCGCCGGACACACAGGGCACCGGCGCATCCCTGGCTGTGGAAGACCACGATCGTGCCTTCCTGATCTCCCCCGACGCCACATTCTCCTGCGGCTTCCGGCAATTCGGGGAGAACGTCTTCACCTTCTCAATCTGGTACACGGACGCCGCGGACAAGACCGCCGCCTGGACGGCCAGCCCCAACGCCCTCGTGAACGGCCGGGCCTCCAAGATCTCGTTCCGCCGCGACGGCAACCTGGCCCTGGTCGACGCCAACGGGACAACGGTGTGGCAGACCGAGACGAAGGGCAGGGACCTGACCCTCTCCCTCCTGGACTCCGGCAACCTCGTCATCACCAACGGCGGCGCCCCCTGTGGCAGAGCTTCCACTCGCCGACGGACACGCTGGTCCCGACGCAGGCGCTGACCAAGGACACGACGCTGGTAGCCGGGTACTTCAGGCTCTACTACGACAACGACAACGTGCTGCGCCTCCTGTACAACGGCCCGGCCATTTCCAGCATCTACTGGCCCAACCCGGACCACACCGCGTTCGACAACTGCCGGACCACGTACAACAGCTCGAGGATCGCCGTCCTCGACGACGCCGGCGTGTTCCAGAC
Organism: Chloris gayana; assembly: GCA_031894775.1. Taxonomy (NCBI): domain Eukaryota; kingdom Viridiplantae; phylum Streptophyta; class Magnoliopsida; order Poales; family Poaceae; genus Chloris; species Chloris gayana. The sequence continues at coordinate 45,945 of JAUNZO010002712.1, forward strand.
GAGCGACAACTTCCGGGTCACGGCCTCCGACCTCGGCCAACCCGGGGTCAAGAGGCGGATGACCATCGACCCCGACGGCAACGTGCGGATCTACAGCCTGAACGCGTCAGATGGTAGATGGGCGGCCACGTGGGCGGCCATGGCGCAGCCGTGCTCCGCGCACGGGCTGTGCGGCGAGAACGCCATGTGCGAGTACCAGCCCAGGCTGAGGTGCTCGTGCGCGACCGGGTACGAGATGGTGGACCGCCTGGACTGGGCAAAAGGCTGCAGGCCCATGTTCGCAGCCCCCAACTGCAGCCGAGGGGCACCGGAGCAGCGGTTCAAGTTCGTCAGGATGCCGCAGACCGACTTCTACGGCTACGATCTGGGCTACAACCAGTCCGTCTCCTTCGACTACTGCAAGAAGATCTGCTTGGACAGCTGCCTCTGCTCAGGCTTCTCCTACAGGTTCACCGGGCAAGGCCTCTGCTTCCCGAAGTTCGTGCTGTTCAACGGGTACAGGTCCTCGGCTTTCACGGGCAACATATACCTCAAAGTCCCGATCGATTTCAACGTGTCCGCGCCGCCGGTCGCCGACAGGAGCAGCGCCGGCCTCGAGGCCTGCGATCCCAACGCGCCGCAGATCGTCCCGGCTGGGTCGCCAGACACGTTGTTCGTGAGGCCCAGGAACGACATGAAGTGGTCCTACTTCTACGTGTTCGTCGGCATACTCGGACTGCTCGATGTGATCTTCATCGTGACGGGCTGGTGGTTCCTCTCCAGCAAGCAGAGCGTGCCCAGGTCGCTGGAGGCGGGTTACCGGATGGTCGCGGCGAGCCAGTTCCGGAGGTTCACGTACCGGGAGCTCAGGGTCGCCACGGGGAACTTCAACGAGGAGCTCGGGCGCGGCGGGTCCGGCGTCGTGTACCGCGGCGTCCTCGACGGGGGCAAGAAGGTGGTGGCGGTGAAGAGGCTGACCAGGAACATGGCGCAGGGCGACGAGGAGTTCTGGGCGGAGATGACGGTGCTTGGCCGGATCAACCACATCAATCTCGTACGGATTTGGGGGTTCTGCTCCGAAGGCAAGCGCAAAAGGCTGCTGGTGTACGAGTACGTGGAGAACGACTCGTTGGACAAGCACCTGTTCCTCGACATGGAGGACAGGCCGCCGCTGCCGTGGCGCGAGCGGTACCGGATCGCGCTGGGCACGGCCCGGGGTCTGGCCTACCTCCACCACGAGTGCCTGGAGTGGGTCATCCACTGCGACGTCAAGCCGGAGAACATCCTGGTCACGCGGGAGTTCGAAGCCAAGATCGCCGACTTCGGGCTGGCCAAACTGTCCAGGAGGGACGGCCCCGGCGTGCAGCTCTCACACATGAGAGGGACCACCGGGTACATGGCGCCAGAGTGGGCGCTGAACCTGCCCATCAACGCCAAGGTGGACGTGTACAGCTACGGCGTCGTGCTGCTGGAGATGGTGATCGGGAGCAGGGTCACCGACGAGGTGACGGCAGAGGGGAGCCGTTGGAGCTACCGCAGATCCTTGAGGCGCTCAGGCGCGTCGTGCGCACCGGAGATATCGAGGCCTTGGTGGATAGCAGGTTGCAGGGACAGTTCAATCCTCGCCAGGCCATGGAAATGGTGATAATTTCTTTGTCGTGCTTGGAGGAGAAGAGCAGCAGCAGGCCGACAATGGACGACATCGCCAAGGCACTCACCACGTACGATGATGAGGACGAGCACCCTGCGTACCGGTCGTAGTGTCGTGGCCACCGTCCAGCACATGCAAAACTAACATTGATCAACTGCAATTGTACTAGTGTAGGCTGGAATTCTGTCATTTAGGACGTCTCGCCATGACCATATGAGTTTTTTTTCTCGAACACTACGCATCATTATATTAAGAGAAGAAAACCGAACTATTACATGGCCAAGCGGTCGGACAGTTTACATGATTACGTTACCATGACTCCGTCGAAACTACCGATCGTAACAAACGGCGCAAGCCTCTCGCGCCAGCGATGGCCCAGAGGTTCGCCTCCTCTCGTATTTCCCTGATCAAGGCTTCAATGTTGGGCCTCTTTACGTCAAACACGCAGGCGTTCATGTGTTTCCATAGGAGCCACATGACAAGCTGAATCATGGAATTTACCCCCTTTCGTGCATCTTGCCCAGCCCTCCGATCCGGTATGCACGTCGCCACCAATCTGTGAAGTGATGGTCCGTGGGCGTCGGCGCCAGTCGCTCCAAGCCAATGCACTGAAGCGCGCGGAACCAGACCCGGCGACTGAATACGCAATGAAGGAACAGATGGTTGATGTCCTCAATGTCTTGGTCGCAGAGGAGGCAGCGGTCAGGGTGCTGCAAGCCACGGCGTGCTAGCCGATCGGCTGTCCAGCATCGATTTCAAATTGCCAGCCATATGAAGAATTTGACTCGGAGCAGGGCCCAAGCCTTCCATAATCTCTGATAGGGCTCGAACTTGATGCCTCCCATGAATTACCGCTCATAGGCAGTTTTTGTATAGAATTGGCCTGATGCGGCAGGTATCCAAGTATGGCGGTCCGGCTGGTCCAGTAGGTTGGTCTGTCCCAGAATGTCCAACAGCTGGAGCACCTGGCTTGCCGCCGTCACCGGCAGGCCGCCAAAGATGTCTTGCATCCAAGAGTTGTCGGCAAGCGATGACCACATGATTTACGATTATCTGTATCACTCCACGGATGAATCACTGTTCTCTGCAGCTACACAGGTTACAGTCCACAATGGGCAGAAAACAAAATTTAGGCGCTCCATCTGGATCAACGAATTGACTCTAGCATCTCTATTTCCTGCCCTGTACAAGCATGCAAAGTACATATTCCGACGGCAGGTGGGATGTTCCCCCACCGGTGGATTAATAAAAAAAATATTTAGAAATCTCATAAATGTGAATTTTAGTATGTATATAGTTAATATGGTAGAAAATAAACACATAAAGTTTCAATTTCATCTAAAATATATAAAATTACTCCACTGATGAGACACTATTCTCTTCAGCTACACAGGTTACAGTCCACAATGGACACAAAACAAAATTTAGGCGCTCCATCTGGATCAACGAATTGGCTCTAGCATCTCGGATGTGGACAAGGTGGAGCCTAAGAGCTCAGTTATTGTAATTGAATGGCTGTGTGCATCCTCTTTGAGGGTGCAGAAGCTGGAACAAGAGTTCCATTATCTAAAAAAAATCTCGGACATGGATTTTTTTTTCCACCGATGAGACATCCCATCGGAGAGAGAAAATCTAATATATATTAAAAATATCATTTATTTTTTTAATTTTTACAAAAGAGTACTGCTATAGATCCTACTCGGCTGTCCAACCAATACAAAAGATATCACAGTAAATGGGTCCAAAAACATCACTTGTGTCTTGGTTAGACACACTGATTGTACAATTGGATTGAACCTATAGCATTTTCCTTTACAAAAGTTGGTGTACACAAAGTTTCAACTTTAAATTCAACTTTACTTAAAAGATATAAAATTAACAAATAATGAATAAAGACAAAAGAAAAGAAAAAAAAAGTTAATTTGTCATCTTCCTATACAATTTGTTAATTTTGTTCTTTGAGATAAAATTGAATGTAAAGTTGAAACTGTGTAATGTATATTCTACCAAATCAACTTTGAACACACCAAAATTCATAATTTTTTCAAAGTTTCTAAATATAATTTTTATTTTTTCCCCACCGGTGGAAAAATATACTTTCCCCTAGCATCTCTATTTCCTGCCCCATACAAGCATGAAAAGCACATTTTCCCACAGCAGGTGGGATGTTCTCCCACCAGTGGATTAAAAAGAATCATATTTAGAAATTTTATAAAATATGAATTTTAGTATGTATATAATTAATATGGTACAAAATATTTCAGTAAAAAATATGATAGAAAATAAACACATAAATTTCCAATTTCATCTAAAATATATATAATTAATAAATCACAGAATAAGAGGATAAAATAACTATTTTATTCTTTCATTTCGATTTTATTCATAATTTGTTAATTTTATGTCCTTTAGATATATATAAATTAAATTTATAGTTGAAAATTTGTGTACATATTTCATATCATATCAACTACTCCCTCTATCCCAAAATAAGTGTCGCTATGGGATCCGTGCTGATCAAACTTTCTTAACTTTGACTATATTTGTAGAAAATACGAAAAAGAATTATATCTCTAGATAAGTTTATTATAAAAATGTATTCAATGCTCTATCTAATGATACTAATTATGTATTATAAATATTAATATTTTTTTGCAAATATTTGGTCAAAGTTGAAAGTAGTTGACTCCTTGGGAAGCGAGAACGACACTTATTTTGGGATGGAGGGAGTACGTGTATACTAAATTTCATAAAATTTTAAATTTTGAAATAATATTTTAAATACTCATTAAATTTTCTCTCTTTGATAGGATGTTCCATCGATGAAAAAAAAATCCATGTCCATACAAGTATAGCAATTACCAATCAGTGGCATAGAGCAAGATGAGAATTGAATCAAGCATGATTGGAAAGAATATTAAATACAACCTGTTTCATGAGTATGTGCGACTCTAGGCGCTCATCCAAGACATAAAGTTTAATGACACACAAAGAATACTAAATACTCTTATTTTATTTAGAATCTTAGTTACTATTATGACAGGTGTCTATAACATAGACGGTGGGCATCCGGCCTTGTCGCACCGAGGTTATATTCATATTCTTATCCCCTCTATGTCACATGTTACAATTCATTGCTCCTGTATGCCATCCATGCCATCTTTTCTCCTTTTCATTATCACTATTTTTATGAAGGAAATTTGTGTTTTAGCTATGAATTTTGATTCTAGTGATGAAATAGCCATGAAAAGACAAAACAAGCACAAAGACAAAACTACCCATTATAATTTTACCACAATTTTGATGACAGAAATTGTGCTTTTACCATTGTTTTGACATTAAACACATTATAACCCTTATCCGTACAATTTTGATGACAGAAATTGTGCTTGGATTGGCTCCAAACTTGATGAGCTCATCCTACACTTACGAGTAATTCGATCTAGTCAGTTGGTTTAGGTATTGGTTTAGTGGAGCATCAGATTTGTGAGTTGGTTTGTCAGTTCGAGTTGCTGCAGTTCAGAACAGGACAGTTTTGGTAGAAGAATTATTTGGGTAGTTAAATGGTGTCGGATTGAGCTAAATTTGTAGATAAAATTTTGTCAGTATACAGAGGACTCGTGGAACTACTTTTCTACCAAAATTGAGTTGTAGTTTTGGAGTTATGAGCTAATCACCGAGGTTGACATAATCTCTTGCTATTGTCATACATCTTCTAGTTGTGAGTATTTCTATTGTGGGAAAATTTGTAACTTGCTGAGTGTGTTGTTGTTGTTGTAATCCCCTAGAGATTCTAGAGAAGACTTTTTATTATAGCGGAAGTTAGAGTGGGCCGTTGGTCCGTGGTTTTTTATTCCTCACATCAAGTAGGTTTTTCACGTATATTATGGTGTCATTGTGCATTGTGTTTATTGATTTCGTTGCAGGCCGTTGGTTAATGTTCTTCTCATTATTCAGCACAAGATGAGAGATTATTGATGGTGATTAGTACCGGTTTTTCTCAAAAATTCTTTCTTTCCCAATGTGTCTCTATCCCTGAAATCAGGTGAGGATCTTCGTGGCGTTCGAAATTTATAAACCGAACCTGGTGGCCTATTGTAGGGCCAACGCCATTATTAATTAATGGAAATTAGGTGGAGTAAACAATGTTCTGTAGTCGGTAGTCCTGATTATTCCAAGTTGGTGTAAAAAAAAAAAAGAAAGATTAGTCCAAGTTGCTGCGAAGTTGCGGTTTCATGGAGCCAATTTGAACCCAAGCGAAGTTGCTTGCTTCTCGGCAGGAACAAGTACATATAACATATTCCTTCACGTGCATTTGTTCCATCCGAGCATCCGAGTCACCCGTGGCTGCTCCGAAGCTGTCTATCGTTCTCAACATCAACATTTTGTGCAGTATTTGTGTTCTTATATCCTTTTTATGGTAATTATTGGCTACTCTGCACCAGGACTGGTCTATTGTATTCTACGTCATCATTTGGGAGCATGCATTGGACATTAGTAGTCGCCGCCTGTTGTTGACGTGTTCGTTATGCTGATTGACGATCATAGCATGGACTTCCGACCAAGCAACTTGGCATATCATGGTTTTGTCACTATCTCGATCTCAAGATCTCTGAATCGACACAACTAGTTCCCTAAATTAAGGTTAATATGATACGGAACGGTTAATATAATCTGCACGGCACTGAGCTGTCTACAATTATTAGTGTGTTTTTAAAAAGCAAAGGTTAACTGCTCAGTCGTCAGCTAGACCTGCGAGTTCCTTCGTGAGCACTGATAAACGAGCTGCAGCTTTGATGAAATATTTCGAACATTCGGCTTGAAGAAATAGTATATATAGGAGCCGAGATATATAGACGGTCCATCAAATTTGCGCTAATCAGCGTGCTAAAAACTTCTATGCACTTGGACGGCATCTCATCGCCGATGTGGTCCCCCTCACAGCGTTGACCAGGGTCAAGTCGCCGTCGCGGGGGAATGTGATCCTTGACGCCCGGCCGTTCAGAGACGATGTACGAGTCCAGACGGAAAATGAGAAGGCGTTTTCGCCAGCTTGCCGGAAGCCGCCGGACCGCAAGGGCAAATAATGGCAGATCATGCCCATGAGAGGCATCGCAGTGACCGAATTCCGGGAAAAAACACTGCAGTTCGTCAATGTTAGTTTGCCTTGAGAGCCATAGCACGGCAGGTGTTCAACCGGCCCTATGACTTGTACGCAGGGTGCTCGTCCTCATCATCGTACGCAGTGAGAGCCTTGGCGACGTCGTCCATGGTCGGCCTACTGCTGCTCCTCTCCTCCAGGCAGGACAAGGAAATCCTGACCATTTCCAATGCCTGCCGAGGATTGAAGTGCCCCTGCAACCTGCCATCCACCAAGGGCGAGACATCCCCGCTATCCACCACCCGCCTGAGCGCCTGAACAATCCGCGGCATCGGCAGCGGCTCCCTCCGGCGTCACCTGGCCCGAGACCCTCTTCCCGATCACCATCTCCATCAGCACGACGCCGTAGCTGTACACGTCGATCTTGGCGTTGATGGGCAGGTTCAGCGCCCACTCCGGCGCCATGTACCCCGACGTCCCCCTCATTTTCGAGAGCTGCACGCTGGCGCCGTCCCTCCTGGCGGACAGCTTGGCCAGCCCGAAGTCGGCGATCTTGGCGTCGAACTCACGTGTGATCAGAATGTTCTCCGGCTTGACGTCGCAGTGGATGACCCATTCGAGACACTCGTGGTGAAGATAGGCCAGGCCCCTGGCCGTGCCCAGCGCGATCCGGTACCGCTCGCGCCACGGCAGCGGCGGCCTGTCCTCCGTGTCAGCGAACAGGTGCTTGTCCAACGAGTCGTTCTCCACGTACTCGTACACCACCAGCTTGTTGTGCTTGCCCTCGGAGCAGAAGCCCCAGATCCGGGCCAGGTTGATGTGGTTGATCCGCCCGATCACGGTCATCTCCGCCCAGAACTCCTCGTCGCCCTGCGCCACGTCCTTGGTCAGCTTCTTCACCGCCACCACCTTCTTCCCCCTTCGAGCACGCCGCGGTACACGACGCCGGAGCCGCCCCGCCCGAGCTCCTCCTTGAAGTTCCCCGTGGCATCCTTGAGCTCCCGGTACGTGAACCGCCTGAACTGGCCCGCCGCGACCATCCGGTACCCGGCCTCGAGGGAGCTGGGTATGCTGTGCTTGCTGGAGAGGAACCACCAGCCCGTCGCGATGAAGAGGAGGTCGAGCGCGCCGAGTATGCCGGCGAACACGAAGAAGTAGGACCACTTCATGTCGTTCCTGGGCGTCGCGAACAGCTCTTCCGGCGTTCCAGCCGCGACGATCCGCGGCGCGCTGGGATCGCAGGCCTCGAGGCCGGCGCTGCTCCGTTCGGCGACCGCCGGCGCCGACACGTTGAAATCGAACGGGACCTTGAGGTATATGTTGCCGAAGAAGGACGCGGACCTGAACCCGTTGAACAGCCTGAACTTGGGGAAGCAGAGGCCTCGCCCGTCGACCCTGTAGGAGAATGCCGCGCACAGGCAGTTGTCCAAGCAGAGCTGCTGGCAGTAGTCGAAGGAGACGGCCTGGGTGTACGTGTACCCCAGGTCGTACCCGTAGAAGTCGGTGTGCGGCATCCGGACGAACTTGAACCGTCGCCCCGCTGCGTCGGTGCTGCAGTTGGAAGGCGCGAACACGGGCCGGCAGCCTTTCCCCAGTCCCGGCGGTCAACCATCTCGAACCCGGCCGGGCACGAGCACTGCAGCCTCGGCACGTACTCGCAGAGGGAGTTCTCGCCGCACAGCCCGTGCGCGGAGCAGGGCTGCCGGATCGCGGCCCACGTCACGGCCCAGGCCCCCGTCGACTCGTTCAGGCTGTAGATCCGCGCGTTGCCGTCGGGGTCGACGGTGAGCCGCCTCTGGACCCCGGGGCGGCCGAGGTCGGAAGCCGCCACGGTGAGGTTGTCGCTGGACATGAACGCGCCGGCCTCGTCGAGGACGCCCAGCCGCGAGCTGTTGTACGTGATCCGCTGGTTCTTGTACGCATTGTTGTCCGGGTTGGGCCAGTAGTTGCTCGCCATCACCGGCCCGTTGTACATGAGGCGCAGCAGGTTGTTGGTGTGGTCGTAGTAGAGGTTGAAGCTTCCCGCGACCAGCCTCGTGTCCTTGGTCAGCGCCTGCGTCGGGACCAGCGTGTCCGTCGGCGAGTCGAAGCTCTGCCACACGGGCGCGCCGCCGGTGCTGATGACGAGGTTGCCGGAGTCCAGGAGGGAGAGGGCCAGGTCCCTGCCCTTCGTCTTGGTGTCCCACACCGTCGTCCCGTTGGCGTCGACCAGGGCCAGGTTGCCGTCGCGGCGGAACGTGATCCTCGAGGCCCGGCCGTTCACGAGGTTGCCGGGGCTGGCCGTCCAGACGGCGGTCTTGTTTGCGGCGGCGGTGTACCAGATGGAGAAGGTGAAGGCGTTCTCCCCGAATTGCCGGAAGCCGCAGGAGAAGGTGGAGTCGGGGGAGATGAGGAAGGCACGCTCGTGGTCTTCCACAGCCAGGGACGCGCCGGTGCCCAGCGAGTGCGGAGCCGCCGCCGATGCTGAACAGGGCAGCACGAGAGGAAAGAGCAGAGCAATCAGCAAGTAGGTGGATCTGGCCATCGTCGTTTCACGTCGCTGCGACGATTGGCCAAACCGAATCCGTGGCTTGCGCTTATTTGATCATCTCAAGAGAAGCTGAGGATTGATACAGGTGTATATATATTTTTTTACAAGTCTACTAGACTGCGACTTATTTTTTACGAGATGTATAGTGGAGCATTTTAAGTGCGGTCGTGGTCGTCGTAGCCACTGGTAGGGTCTTTTCTTTTTAAGTATGGTCTACTACTTCTAGGTCCGTTCAGAGAAGCTTCTGCGAACGCTGTGCCGCCGCCTGCCACAGCATATTTTTGCCCAACTTGAGCACGGGGTGCCGCATTTCTTTCCGTAACTCAATATTCTATCGAATTGCAAGCCGCGGCACACCTACGGGCTACGGATGATAATCTACTCCGCTGGTTTCGCCGCCGGTTTTCTCAGACCGTGGATGGGCACCCTGGTTCTCGTTTTCGGATTGACCCAACGTATGCGGGGGTCGTTCTCACTTCTCAGTCGCCGAGTTAGGTAGTCGGTCATCTTCGATCGTCCACTGTATTGTTTGTAATATGTTACGGACAATTCTAAGATTCGGTCAGCTCGTGTAAGAAGTAAGGACGCGATTTGGTGTTTATGTAAGGAAAAGACCTCAGGCAGCATGCGCATGTATTGACTGAGAGTTGAGACCAGGAATCACGTTATACACGAGGCAAAAGCAACATCCAGAATAAGTTTTTCCGCGAACGTGTCTATTCACGTGTTTCAATAAGAAGAGGGAGAACGCAGAGAATAAGGAATACATTTATACATGCATTCATCCAAAAGAACATGATATTGAAAACGGTACCCATCCGCGTCGTCAACACAAACGATGGGAGAGGCAACTCCCACCCCTACCGAGCGGCCACGCCATGCAACCACGTCTGGCCACCGTCGTCACCGGCGAGGGTGGTGGCAGCTGCCCAAAAAGGTCTTCCTGTTTTTCTCTTTTCTTCTTCGTTTTCCTTCCGTTCCGTTCCGCCCTTCTATCTGTGCGTGGAGTTGCTCCGGCCATGGTTGGATTGAGGACGCAAGGGGCCTATCCTCGGCTAGATCCAGCCCTCTGTGGCCCGGATCTAACCTCCTGCAGCAGATTGGCTTCAAGATCTGTTGGTTCCTGTCGTCTTTGATTCCGAGCTGCCCCCTCTCTTTTGTGGGATGTTCGGCAAGGGGCCGCCCTTCCAATGGCGGTGGGACACAACTCCGATGGAGAATCACTTGGGTCACGGCAGTTTACGCGGGGTTGCGGGTTGGGGCTATGGCGAAAACCTAGCAGTGGCTCCCGCTGGTGTCGGCGACGACGACGCCCATGGGCGCCGTTATTCTCCTTAGAGACATTGTCGTGAACCCTCTTCTTGCGCTAAAGCCTCAAGCTGCTGCTGTGGTGATTGGCCTAGTCTGATTCATGCCCGTCACAGTGGTTGTGTTGGGCACTTTGCTTCTTACCTGCGGTAATCGATTGTGCGGTCATGGTGGACATGTGCTTTGCTGCCGTTTGATACGAACGGATGGATCTTGCAGCTCAGTTAAGCGGGTTGTACCTTGCTGCTCCTTGACATGGTGGGTTTTAGCTCCCCTATGTTCCCTCCAACACGGTTTTTCTGAGCGCGCCCTCCGCTGCGGCCCCTGTGCGGAGCCAACACGTGTCCGACGGAGACGAACGGCGTTACAAGCGGCGGCCGACGGGAGGGGTCGGAGCAGCACCAACAGCAATGTATTTGCACAGGAAGGAGGAAGATCTGAAGGGGGAGGATCCATGGCAGACTGCAGGTGGCGGCGGCCGGCGGCGCTAGTGGATCACGGTGTTGGATGAGGAAGACGACGTCAGCTCGCCGTCCATCGCAATTGAATCCAACGGCAGGGGACCGGGGCCGCAGCTGCGGGTATGCCCAGAAAAACATTCCCGATGTTCCCTCGGACTTGGCCTTTTTGTCGGTGTGGTTTGGTGGCAGCATCCTGCTTGTGGCACCTCTACTTCATCGGTGGATTCCTTGTAGATGGTGACATCAAATTTTATGTCGGGTTGACGTCCGGATGTGCAGGAAAAGATGTTTCTATTTGCTTGAATGGAAGTCACGGATTCGGTTTTCTTGGCTCCGCGCACCTCCCACCCTTTCCTTAGTCCCCGTTTGGCCGTTTTGTTGGTATTCGAGGAGATTACAAAGCGGTGAAGCAATGATCCTAGTGAGTCAACAAGTATGTTGCTCGGCAGCAGTACTCTTTTGTAATCTTCTCGGTCCTCTTGTGAGTTGTGTTTGTTTATCTTCTCCTTGAGCTCTGTGCTCTCTCTGAGTTCTTCTAGTGTATTGTGCATTCTCTATTGTAATCGGTGGTTTGCCACATTATCTAATAAAAAATGTTTGGTGAACCTACCGTAGAGTTCCTAAAAAAACATTCATCCTTTTATAGTTTGGCACGATGGCTGAAACTTCTTCTTTTTTTCAGAATAGTAGAAAAAAAAATAGCAACCTGCAAGGTTACTAGGTGGTGTTTTTATCTTTTTGATGTTCCACGACTTCCGTCACACCTTATCTATGGTAAAGGAAAAGAGATGGTTTCGTCACCACCAGTACAGCAGTACTAGTTTTTTTTTAAGAACAAGTGATAAGATTTACAAATTCCATCGGATGGAGATAACAACCATACGTGTCTACCTATGGTTTCGTAAATTGAGCTCTTGGCCAATCTGTCAGCATCAACATTTGAGTCTCGGCGTTCATTAACAACTCAGCACGCGCAAGCTTGACATCTCCCGAATCACATGCCCATACTGCCCCATTCCGAATCCTCTCAGATTCCTGACCTTATTCGTGGAGTCAGTGACCCAGCCTGATATTCTGCAGCTTAAGATCAAGGGCAAGGAAGAGACCCTCGCGAGTCGCGACCAGCAGTCCAGCACCAAGGCAGATGTCCCATATGGATAACTAGGAAGAGAGGCGCGCTAACGCCGCGCCCGTTTATTATTGTGTATTTCGGCTGCAGTGTAATGTGCATATTTAGTGATCGTGAGATCATCTCCTGCTTGGGCTGCTTCTTTGTGAGCCTTTGGCGAATGGCATTAATTAGGGTAGAAATATACCGTGAAATAGTTTTTTTCGTCGTAAGTGGATCTTAATGACGGTTGTGAAGATTGTGATAAGGATAAAATTGCCATTGATTTCCTTTCTTTAATTTGACGATCTTTAAATAAATATAAACATATTTAGTGATCGGAATGCAAAGACACGCTCACTCACTTGCCTTACGTGACATATGCACATTGCAGATAAAGGTGTTAGCCAAGTACATTCCTCAATATCTATGCTTTGAGAACCGTATGTCTGTACGTACGCATTAGGAGGCTGGATTGCGAAGGTTAGGCTCATAAGTGGAGATGGAAAAATAGATAAGGCTGACCATAACTTAATTTGCATAGAATGTCTCAGGTGACACGACATACAACAGTTATATAGACACATAAGAGTCCTTTTCTGAACCCTAAGCTACTTAGCAGCAAAAATGAAGGGCCGACAGATGCATGACTTTGGCATAAGTAGGTATTGTAGAAGACACCACTGATTTTTCTTGCTGGGGCTCTAATCTGGCGACTAAACAATGTAGAGGCATATTAAAATATTGCAATATTCACTTACAGGCAACAATACACGTAGAAATAATTGTGGGCTGCAGGTTACCTAGTCATGGGCAGGGGACACCTCCAATGCAAGCTTTCTGACGGCGTGCTCCTTACCGTGACAGAGCAATACAGGCTGTTAATATTATGTAATAAACATTTTGTATCGATAGAGCTCAATACATATTTAACAGTGTTCAGGTAAGGTACATTGCAGTTTGGTGGTACTCCTTGTCTTCTAATTCGCCTACGGTGCACTTTTGCGGTCCCAGGTCAGACACAATCCGCATTCAATCATACCGAAAGCAAATAGTGCATTTTCCATTAGTCTCAGTTTACACTATATGCATATATACCAAAGTATTGCTATAAGATTTCCCAAAGGCTTGAAGCTGTTGTATGGCAATCTCAGGATCTTGTATGGGAATGCCTAAATAAGTGGTGCATGTAAAAGAAACTGCATTGAGAATTATGCAGGTTTAGTTTGCCTGAATAAGTAGGGTATTGGTCATGAATTATGCAGGGTTAGTTTACCTGAGATTTACGGGTGCCTTAGCTGGTAGCGTTGTTTCATCTGGAATAGTTGCCTGCATTGAGATAGGATGCACCCGAGCAAGTTATAAAAAGGAACTAAGCAGTTTTCATCTAGGTTTGCTAGATTCAAGACGAAAAGAAACAATAAAATCAAAATAAACTCAACATTCGTATTTAAAATAAGTAGTAAAGTTACAAAAGAATTGGGAAAAAACTACAGGGGATTCACTGATAGTTGAAAATGAAGTCTAAATCTTCAGAAATGTTAGTGTCATATCATAAGGATTGAATACAGAAAAGGCTTGGTAATAGATTGAGGTGACCACTTAAACATGGTAAACAATGATTGAATGTGCAATGCATTTCAACTGACATCCATCATGTATAAAGCCAAAAAAAAAGTGGCCCAACCGATAGTAATACTGTAATACTATGAAGTTTTTTATTATGCAGATAAAACTAATAGAAGGGCAGGTTAGTTCGAGAAAAAAAAGAGAAGAGCAGGTCCTTGATTGAAAGGTAAGGTAGAGACAGGTGGAGCTTGTATTTTTGAAGCAGCCCTTTTGGCTGAAGCTCTACCCAGATTCATCACGCCGATCTTTAAATGGAGGGCAACAAAAGAAACTTCACTTGTTTGTTCTTTCAGTTAAGGTCACATTGTAGATAGACCTTGGCACAATCTAAAAAGCATAAACTGGAAATTTTTCAATTGGGTTTACCAATTTTAGGATGAATAGCAAACCAAAAAAATCAAAATAACCTCAATATTCTTGTCAGAAGTAAGAAACCAGTAACCAAAGGATGGCAAATCATATAGGTGAGAGTTCAGTAACGGGCAGGTTGAAAAAGAAGTGTTAAGTTGTTCGAGGAAAATACGGAGTCTAGGTCTTCAAAATGCTCTTGATAATCATGACAATAAATTAAACACTACAAATTTCCAACCACCGAAGAATTGTATCTAGAAGGAAAAAATTAGAATATATCAGCAAAATAAGGAACCATTTAATCACTCACTGCTTCAGCAAAATATTTCATGACCGTCTCAATAAGATTGTTGAGGCAGAGACTTGGAAACTTTAACAAAAATATTTAGCAGCAATTGTGCTTGCAGTCCACATGACAATTTCCTTCCACGCCATTAGATTCCAATTGAGGAAATCAAACATTTGCAAACCTTTTGTATAATTTTCATTTTAAACAAACCGATGCAGGCCAGTATTGACCCATGCCTTATATTATCACTCATCGAAGGTAGTACCTTGGAGAAAAATATCTGCTCATGGCTCTCAAAAGTTGTAGATGGTCATCATATTCTCCCATTTAACTGATTGATGAAGATGAGCTGAAATCTAAAATTTCATTGGAGGGTGTTCAGTGGAGCACCAAAACAAAGAAAAGGAAGAGGAATAGACACATCCAGCAAAAAGAAATCTGACATGACGAAAACGCGAGCACAATCAAGGACGCAGCTGTGAGCCCCCGAAGGATGCGGACGGGCAGGAAGAGACGGACCTCGCCCTCAGGGAGGGACGGAGCAGCCGCGGAGAAGCGACTAAACAACGCCTCCCCTGTCGCCATCGCCGTAAGGGAACGGAGACAGGGCGGCAAGCGCATGGCCCAGCATGCCGTCTCCATGGCGGCGGTAGGAGTTGGGATGGGTCGCGCTTAGGCGTGGCAGCGTCAGCGTCGACGGTTCCGAGAGCAGCTTCTCCAACGGGCTGCAGGGCAAGTACCAGGCCGGCGCCTAGCTCGAGGCCCCTCGCTTCCACGCGAGGTTGAGCAGCCTCCCCTGCCTGCTCGCACGACCATCACCTCGAAATCGCCGTCGTTGGCTCGCTGGGGTGCCGCAGGCGCGACCGGTGCGGGGAATTGAGGGGGCGCCTGCGAGCAGGGAGATTAGATGTGGCGTGACCGCCACGGGGGATCGAGGGGACGCCGGTGAGCGGCGAGATTCGATGCGTCGCGACCTTGCCGACCAGCGGATGAACCAGGAAGCCTTAAAAAAATGGCTATAAACGGGCCATATGCAAAACCAGGGGCTACGAACCATCCACGTTTGTGCGCTTGAGAGCATCCACGACACGAAAATTTTACGTGTTGCTTGCCGAGCATGGCCACGTCTGCCAAAATGCTGAGAGAGCTGCAAATCATTCTCCAATCAGCTTTAGACTATTACCATATCCATCTCGAGCCACAATTTTTGTATTCTTGACAGCGAATATCAAACCAGCCCATGGGCCTCCAGCATTGTCGCCGACCAAAGCCTTACGCAAAGAAGTTCTATTTATGTACTTCAACTATTACGGTAGTTTAATTTTAGTCATTGGAACAGCACGTTTCAGCCATTCCGCCCGGTACCAATAAATAAGGTCCAAGGAAAAAAAGCGAACTACCAAAATAGGTCAAAGAGACAAATACTGTACAACTTCTTCCTTCCTTTTCTATCAACGGCGGCGCATGAGCCCAGCGAGACCGAGAGACCCTCCTCTTGCCTCCTCCCGGCCCGGCTTCCTTCCTCGATGATCCATGAACCCCACGCCGCCCTCTGGCATTCAGATTCACACCACGTCTCTGCAGGTAACCCCTCTCTCATCTCCGCTTCTTCATTGGTGTTGTTGGGATCGCTGATTTTTGTGCGGAATTCTGCCGAACATCAAGTGAGCGTTCCGAAAGTGGCATACTTTTTTTTGTACTTGTGTTTGTTCGCGACGATATTGGCGTACCAGGTGGAAAGGAACAGTAGAGTACAGTTTCCAGTACGATATTTAGGTTCGGAATTCATAAAATATATGATGCCTGTACAAAATAGCATAGTCTGCTGAAACCTGAAAGTACATTCATAAGCGGGAACAAACAAGCAAGTTTGCAACGAGAAACTTGTTGGTTTCCCCTTTTATTTTCATGAATTTTCTACATATTATGAATAGTGGTACTTTTGGGTTTGCTTTTCTTGTCGCATTTTGCAAAGTCATGCACAGATAGGCTGGTCATTGTCCTCGTTACACGACATGAGCGCTGTGACAATTGAATCCATTGTAGGCCTCTTGTTCCTTTCCCTCATACATGTCAGGGATACTCTCACCATTTCCATTGCTTGATGAGGATTGAACTGGCCTTGTAGTTTAGGGTCCACTATTTGCGATGGATCTCTACTAGCTACAACCTGCTCGAGTATCTGCACAATGTCCCTCAGTTCCAGTGGTTGTCCATCTTGTGTTGTCTGACTAGAAACTCTTGCTCCCATCACGATCTCGAGAAGCACAATACCGTAGCTGTATACATCCACCTTTGCTGTGATAGGCAAGTTTGATGCCCATTCTGGAGCTATGTAACCTGTTGTTCCTCTCATATGAGATAAATGGAAACCAGAGCAATCTCTTTTGGAGAACTTTGCTAAACCAAAATCTGCTATCTTGACATCAAATTCTCTGGTCAAGAGAATGTTTTCAGGCTTAACATCGCAATGGACAATCCACTCAAGGCACTCGTGGTGGAGGTATGCCAACCCCCTCGCTGTTCTGAGTGCTATCTTGAACCTCTGTCTCCATCCTAGTAATAGTATGCTGTTAGTGGTGCTAAAGAGATGTTTGTCCAGTGAACCGTTCTCCACATACTCGTATACCAGTAGTTTATATTTGCCTTCTGAGCAAAATCCCAAGATCCTGAGCAAATTTATATGGTTAATCCTTGCAATTAGAGTCATTTCCCTCTGAAATTCTTCGTCGCCTTGTGTTGCATTTGTTAGCTTCTTTATGGCAACAACTTGCTTGCTCTTGAGTATCCCTCTGTAAACAACTCCTGAACCACCCCTTCCGATCTCTTCCTTGAAATTTCCTGTTGCTTCCTTCAATTCTCGGTAAGACAACCTCCTAAACTGGTTTGTGATCTATCTGTACCCTTCCATTACTGTTTTAGGAATATTTTGCTTGCTACGAAGAAATAAGTAAGCTGTTAAGGCAAACAACATCTCTAAACCACCCAATACTGCCATAAATGAATAATAGTAAGGCCACTTTGTATTGCTTTTCTGCACTGCATATGTAGCGCCAACAATAATCTCTGAATTGTTGCAGTTAAGGCTAATCTGTTTGGGTTCTGAATTTGCAGATGGGTTGGCGTTTTTTGATACCTTGCGATAGAAGTTGGGTTCTGAGATTGCAG
Source organism: Chloris gayana (assembly GCA_031894775.1). Classification (NCBI taxonomy): domain Eukaryota; kingdom Viridiplantae; phylum Streptophyta; class Magnoliopsida; order Poales; family Poaceae; genus Chloris; species Chloris gayana. The sequence goes on from JAUNZO010002712.1 coordinate 63,520, forward strand.
ATAGGTTGGCTTTTTTTGATACCTTGAGATAGAAACTTCCAAGGAAGGATGGGGCCTTACGACCATTGAAGAGCAAGATTTTAGGGAAACATACACCTGTTCCAGTCAACCGATAAGAAAAACCAAGGCATGCACTACTGTTTAAACAATAATTTTTGCAGTCATGGAACGAAAGAGAAGTACTATAACCACTCATATCATAGCCATGGAAGTCCGTATGATGTATCTTGACAAAATGAACTTGCTCCTTGGCTTGGTTGATGTTGTTGTTCAACACTGGTCGGCAGCCTGTTGTCCAGTTCTGTGGATTGACCATCTCATAACCTGGAGGACAAAAGCATTGAGGAGTTGGCAAGTGCGCACAAATTCCATTATTTCCACATAACCCATGTACCCTGCAGATAAGAATAGCTTCCCAAGTGACAGTCCAACTCCCGTCCGATACATTTAAGCTGTACATTTTGAGATCGCCATCTTGAGTAATTGTTAGCCTTCTCCATATATTAAGACCGAAATCTCGAGCCATGATGTTGAGACCATCACTCGAAACGAAACGGCCCATTTTGTCCAGGACTGCAATCCTGGAGCTGTTGTAGTTTGTACGTCCGTTTTTGAATACATCGTTATCTGGATTAGGCCAACTAGTCCATCAGCCCGTGCATACGCACGGGCTAATACTTTGGCATGTAGATATCTTTTGACATGATATGTAAATTGAAAATAATTTTTTTATCAAACATATTTTTAATGTTTATAAGTTGAAATGCAAAATCCTACTTAGTTACTAATTACTAATCTTCGTCATGTACCTCAATCACTACCGGAAATCACGTAGTTGCCGTGTGCCCGCGGCACACGGCGAAGAGCCTCTAGCACACGGCGAAGATCTTTGCCGTAGGTGGCCCACGGCGAAAGCCTGACGGCGACTGCGCCGACGGCAAAGCCACCTTCGCCGTGTGCCGCAGCACGGGCACACGGCGAAGTGTTTGCCGTGTGCCGCATCGAGCACACGGCAAACATAACAGTGCCATCACGTCCTTTTTGCCGTGTGCCCGCCATCCAGCACACGGCGACCTATTTTGTTCTTTGCCGTGTGCCCAATGACGCGGCACACGGCGACGATTCTGTACTTCGCCGTGTGCCCAATGGCGCGGCACACGGCGAAGATTCTGTACTTCGCCGTGTGCCCAATGGCGCGGCACACGGCGAATTAACTAGCTTTGCCGTGTGCCCAGGGACGTGGCACACGGCGAAGATTTGGTCACTTTGCCGTGTGCTGCATCCGGCACACGGCAAAGTGACCACTACGAATTCCCAGTATGGTCACTTTGCCGTGTGTCAGGCCTCCGGCACACGGCAAAACGACCATCCGTAGCCAATTTTTTTTCTGTTTTTTTAGCCCCGGATACCTCATTTAACATTTCAAATAGAACATATATCAAACACAGTAGAAATATATCACATCATCATCAATTCATCGCACATATCATCGCACATATCACCGCACAACACATATATCGCAAATAAAACACATATCATCCGTTTGTCTCACAACATCACAAATATCGTCACAAACAACACATAACATTCGTAGGCCGTCCAGGAGTACAACAAACCATGATTTCACGGATGTGGGTCGAAGGGTGGTGGCTCGAACGTCGGTGCGGGTGAGGGCTCGAACGGCGGCACTTGTGGGAACAACTGCTGCGGGGGCAACGTAGGTGACATGTTCACCGAGGCATTCGATGCCGCCGATAGGTTCTACAAAAAGTAGAAAAGTTTGCAAACCAGAGAATACTCATTTTAGTTAAGATTGTAAGTTTCTACAATATCTAATTCTCTAGGTTATCTTAGTCTCTAAGTAATTATAAATTGACCAATGTTTCTTGATTACCCGAGGAGTGACTGGAAACATATGAGACATAGTTGGAGGCAGTGGCGGTGGTCGTCCTGCTGCCAACTCAGCTTGCATTTGGGCAATGTAAGCAAACAAGTTGGCCATATCCCCCTGCTGTCGCGCCGATTCCTCCTGTCGCTGCCTTCTCTCTTCGGCGAGCTCGGCCTACAAAAGTTTCCATTGAACTGTTACAATGCAGTGATAATACATGATTAGAAATTGAATAATTGTTTAGTGAAGCAGAAATAACCTCAAGTCTCTGCACTTGCAGCTCGCGACGGTCCGGCGTGGACGTATAGGCGGGGCGGTGGCTGGGTCCCTCGCTCGAATCCGTGAGAGGGTGGGGCAACTGCTCGTGTCCATAGTGCCGTCGCCTATGATCAACCGGCCATGCTTCTTGCCTCCTCCCGCCCTCATGGCCTCCTCAGCATCAATAGGGTGGGCGGTCGGATCCCACTCGAGCCATAGAGTTGCTTACCCACCTCCGTATATGCAGTGATACGGGAGTAGACGGAGGGGTTGCTGTAAGCCGAAGGAGGGTTTTCGGGGTCGTAGCTGGCTCTGAGTAGCCTTTTTCTGGTGGGCCATAGCCCAGCCCACGAACTCGGGACACTCGGCGCCTCCATGTGACCGGGACTGCAAACAAAATAACAAGTTCATTACTATTTATGCATAATTATGAGATAAAACAAATAAATGACTCTGCATACCCATCGAGCTCGTACTCCTCGTTGCTAAGGCTGCCCTGGTGGTGCGATGGACCAGGCATCAACGCACGCCGGGCTCGGCCGGCGTTATGCATCTCCTCCCACTCGGGTGAGAACCACTTGTCCACTATGCGTTCCCAGCACAAATCGTCATTACGGCACCACGGCGCCGGCACCTACACGGGACAAATGAGAGACGTAAAAAATCAAATGAAGCAATGCATTAAATCGGAGATAACTCTATATTTACTCGTAAATATTGCTCCCGTGTGAGCTTCACGAGTCCTAGCCGCATCTTTGGTTATCTTCTTACGGAGGATATGGCCATAGTAGTTAATGACGCACCGAATTTGCGCCTCGTAGTGCATGTCCTTCACGAGCTTCCGACATCGATTGTTAGCCACAACCTTAGCCATCTCCTCGTACCCTGGCTCACAAGTGTAGAATTCCTGCATGTAGACATAATGTGGTTAGTTCTTATTGCATAAGTGTACAATGAATGGAATGAATGAAGTGTAGAGCGAGAAAGACTTACCCACAATTCCGACACCACTCGATCCGCCTTGTTGACGGAGCACCTGTTGAATGCGTCGATTTGCTCGGTGGCGACGCGGTAGTGCTCCCAAGTCCACGCCGGCTCGTACCTTTCACCAATGTGAACCTGACCTGGGAAGTGCAGCCCGACCAAAGCACCAAGGACGGCGTTCACCTTGCGTTTATGACTACCCGGGGTAATCAATTTCCAACTCCTGCGAAAAGTGATTATGAAAAAATATTAGTTAGATATTAATAAAGATTTTCACATTATCAAATGAAGGAAGTAGTTAGAAGTTACTTACGATGGCATTATCGGTCGAATAACCGGTCGCGTGGACAAAGGTATCGGCCCGTCGGGGAGTCTCGTAGGACCCCGCAGCCACACGGTAGGCTGCTGCTCCGCCTGCTCCCCCTCTTGCTCCTCCCCACCCTCACCCTCATCCTCACCCTCCTGCCCGTCCCCCTCCTCCGACTCTCCCTCCTGCCCTCCCCCTCCTCCGAGCCCCCCTCTTCCTCCTCCCCCTCCTCCTCCTCCTCCCCCTCCTCCTCCTCTCGCCTCCGGCGGGGAAGGTGGTGCTACGGACCTACTCCGAGTCACTCGACCCTTAGTGCCACCGCTCCCGGTGCACTTAGAGCGATCGCTCCCGCTGCCCTTGGGACCACCCTTCCCCCGACCCAAGCCTCGTGTGGACCCGAGTGGTACATCCGAGTCCGGCATCTGTCTCCTCCAAACGGACGTGCACCGTCGCTGCGGCACACCTCCCACCATCTTTGTCTAGTCACCTGGAATTAAAAAGTCGGAAAAACAGTTAGCACATATGAAATAAGTAAGACATAATTAGAAACATACATATAAAGAAATATATTATTTAAGACATAATAGTAGCTTACATTTATTAGAAATAATCATCCCAATCGGGATTAATTGGATCGTCCGACTGATCATCACTATCATACATGTCGAGATCACATTCTGGCACATGCTCAGCGGAGGAATGACCTCATGAATGCCTAATTGTAAATTCTCAAGTAATTTTAAGTCCTTCGGATTGGAAACTACATCTCCGATGTCCTCGTCATCACCTCTTTCATCATCCTCGACATCAACCCTTTCATTATCCTCGACATCAACCCTTTCATTATCCTTTGGTACCTCTTTAATACAAAATCGGCTGGAGGCTTTTTCCATCTTTTGCCGTCTTTAGGAGACGGAATGTCGAGCTTTGGTCTATTGCATAAGCTAGCTTGATCCACTCTAGCCTTAACGTTGTCCTTAGTCTTACCAAGAATGTCAATGATTGTAACCCAAAGTGCCTCGGCGACATTCTTTTCAGTATGCATCATATCTAAAATATGTGGAAGAAGAATGTCAATCATATACGGCAGCCTCCGCAGACCCGAAATCCGAGTCCATGCATGCTCCTCACCATATCCTTCAAAACCACCACCGACCTTTTCCTTGAGCGCGTTTAATTGCTCAAGAATTTCGGCACTCGTCAATATATGTGGCGGGGGTTCTTCAACCACCACATCTTTTGTAAAGTTCTTTTTGTCCCGTCTGAATGGATGACCCATAGTAAGGAACTGTCGGTGTTTGTCAAAAGCAACGTACTTGCCACCATTCGTCAACCAAAAGAATTTGACAACCGACTTGCATACCGGACATGGAAACCTCCCGTGAACACACCAGTCGGAAAAATTCCATATGCCGGATGGTCATGCATGGAGTACATGTACCACACTTTCATTTTGAAGTTCCTCTTTCTAGCCCTGTCGTATGTCCATACCCCAACATTCCAAGCATCAAGCAACTCATCGATCAAAGGCTCCATGTACACACTCATTTTAGTCCCTGGATGTCCAGGAATTATCAACGACAAGAATATGGTTTGTGCTTTAAACATGATGCCGGGAGGGAGATTGAGAGGGATAACAAACACCGGCCAACAAGTGTATGGGGCGGATGACATTCCATAAGGATTGAATCCATCTGTCGCCGGTGCGACCCGTACATTACGAGGATCCTCGGGTTCTTCAGGATGTTGCTCGTCAAAATGCTTCCATGATTCACCATCGGCTGGATGTACCATATTCTCGGGACGGTATCGTTTGCCTTCTTTGTGCCATGTCATCTGTTTTGCGGTCTCCTCGGTCATGTAAAGGCGTTGAATCCTAGGTACGAATGGAAGGTACCGTAGGATTTTCATGGGGATTTTGAGTTGCCTCTTATGACCATCACCGAATCTACCTCAATGAACCCGGAGGAATTACATTTAGGACAATAATTTTTTCTCGAGTTATCTTTCCTGAATAAGACGCATCCGTTAGGACAGACATGTATCCGCTCGTACGGCATCTTAAGTGCACGAAGGAGCTTTTGAGACTCATACATGTTGCGCGGCAGATTGTGACCACTCGGAAGCAGGCTACCAAAAACCGTCAACATATTATCAAAGCCGTCTCGATCGATGCCAAGCTGAGATTTTAAAGCCATTAGTCGTCCGACAAGCATCCAGCTTGAGAAACATCCGTATGGTCGTGAAATGGTTTCTGTGCCGAAGACAACATGTCGTAATAGGCTTTTGCGGTAGGCTCGGCGGCTCCTCCCCAACATGGCTAGGTCCTTCATCAAAGTGGGCGTGATGAAAATCATCTAACATGTCTCCACATCCGGCATCGGAATCATATTCTGCGATGCGTTGCCTCACGACCTCGTCCCTAGCTCGATGGGCTTCACCATGGCAGATCCAACGGGTGTAGTTTGCCATAAATCCATTATTGCAAATGTGTTGACCCATTTTTAATTGTGTTTGATATGTCTTGTTCTCACACCTGGCACATGGGCACATTGCTCTACCCCGTCCCGATTGAAATGCCTTTTTCAAGAATTCATGGACCTTGTAAATGAACTCATTCGTATAGTCACGCTTACCCCGCCATCCCGTGTACATCCAATCACGACTATCCATCCTTTAACATAGCGCAATACGTGTTATAGAAATCATATACAGCAACGCAATACCTATCATGCCCTAATAGGTAAAGATAGGTCCTAATCCCACCCGAGTATGTGTAAATGGGTAAGCTTCCATACTCCACCCCTATCCGAAACAGAATTTCGGCAGCACCTCCCCGCTGTTCTCCAAATACACGTCCAATCAAGGAGATTGTGTATCCGGAGAACAACAGGGGGTGATGCCGAAAACCGTCTCGGATAGGGTGGAGCATGGAAACTAACCCCATCTACACATCCGCGGGCTGTCCAAAAAACGTGGACAATTCGAAACAGATACGGTTATACATATGCAACCAAATACATATTTTCAACCGTATCTCTCGTCGAACGGGAGACGCCTAACTAGGTTACGCCACCTAAAACATTATATGAAAAGATGGGTCATGTTATCTCACCTTACTACGTAGCGAAGCGCTGAGTCAAGGACGGCGTCTTTCCGAAAAGCTTCTCTACAAAAAAGTATAAAAAAAAATATTAATGGCCAATGAAAATTTCGGCAGCACCTACCCTAAAAACGGTTGGCACCACAACCTGCAAGAAAACAACGACGCGATGGTCGACATCCACAACCAATTCGATTTATTTTTATTTCCTAATTGAAAAGTAACCGTCTTCGGTTACCTAACAAACCTTTGCTTGACGAGAGGACCGTGACGGGCACGGACCACAACGGGTGGCGGGGCGGCGCAACAACACGGGTCACGGGCTCGGGGCACCACGGTTGGCGGAGCGGCGTGGCGGGCCGCGGCAGACGGCGCGCGGACCACGGGCCGCGCAACGGCGCGGCGGGCGGCGGGCGCGGGCGTAGAGGGAGCCGCGGCGTGCGGGGCGCGCGACGCGCGGGCGCTGCGCGACGGGCGGGCGCGCGGCGCGCGGGCGCGGCGCGGCGGGCGCGGCGCGGCGGGCGCTGCGCGACGAGCGGGCGCAGCGCGGCGGGCGGGTCGCGCGGCGCGCGGGCGGGTCGCGACGGGCGGGCGCAGCGCGGCGGGCGGGGCAGCGATGGGCGGCGGGTGTCGGGCGCGTGGGAGAAGAGAGTGAGAGAGAAGAGAGTGAGAGAAGTGGGTGGGAGAACGGCTATACGTGGAGTCTTTGCCGTGTGCCCAAATCCAGGGCCCACGGCAAAGGCAGACTTTCGCCGTGTGCCAAGATCCAGCGCACACGGCAAAGCCGCCACGTGTCGCCCTGGACTGGTCGCCGTGTGCCAGGATAGCAGCACACGGCAAAGGAAGACCTTTGCCGTGCGTCCGGATCCGCAGCACACGGCAAATGTCCTCCTTTGCCGTGTGCCCATGTTTGGGGCACACGGCAAACCAATTTTTCATTTTTTTTGAAATCTGTAACAAGAGCTTTGCCGTGTGCAATGACGATGGCCACACGGCAAAAATGCCATTTTGCCGTGTGCTCCGGGTTTGGCCACAAGGCAAAACTAGTTTCCATTTTTTAAAAATTCTTAAACGCGGTGTTTCAAGTTTTTAAAAAACCAATATAAGGCCTTAATTCAATGAAAATTAAGTTTTCACAGATAGAAAAGTATCATTTTATGTATTTATAGGTAGAAATCAACTTATCAAATTTAAAAGATATAATCCCATGTTATTTAATTTAACTTGTGAATGTAGTTCACATTTTGCATAAAATAACATGTTATTTCATGTTAGTTTATGTCATTGTATATTCTGTATATAAAAAATATTTAATTAAACTCACACATCGAATGTATCTTTGGATCTATAAACTCATCTTATGTTTCTTAACCTACAAGGCACTTAACTTCGAACGTGTCTTGTAGATTGTACCAAGAGTGGAGAAATTTACTGTTTCATTCAACAAGCATAGCGTCTTTATCGAAATAAAATGATTTTTCTGATCTAATTAGACGTTAAAAATAGATTAGTGCCTAATGTGAGAAAAAGTTGGGTTTTCATATCGGTGTGGACCCCTTAATTTTTTCGGAACCTTAATTATTCTTGATCATGGACTGAAAAGGAGTGTTATGAATTGAATGTGTAAAAGAAGTAGAAAAAAACTTGTGCAGCTGAAACTGAAAAAAAAATAAATAACAAGCATCAGATGCCGTGTGTCAAAGCGTTGGCACACGGCAAAGATGCAAGTTCGCCGTGTGCCAACGTTGTAGCGCACGGCGAACAAGGCACCACCAGAACGACGTGAGCGCGCCGTTAGGTGATACCCATTTCGCCGTGTGTTACTACCGCGACATACGGCGAAAACTCTATTTTGCCGTGTGTTCTGATCGTAGCACACGGCGAACCAAGCTTTGCCGTGTGTTTTTTGTCTGCCGTGTGTCTGCTCTCGTGGCACACGACGAAGGACTTGTTCGCCGTGTGCCCGACACATGGCCCACGGCGAATATTGTTGCACACGGCAAAGATTGGGTTTCCGGTAGTGAATGTTTATAATACCTTTTCTAATCTATTGGTTACTTAAAAAACCTTAGCTTTGGCTAAACCACTCCGGTAATGATCTTACATGCCTCACTGCTGGATTCCTTAATTTTATTATTAGGTAAGACCACAATTTCCTTTAATCTTTTCTGAACACCATAATGTCCGGCCTGAATGCACGAAAGGTCCAAGAAGGACGATAAGAACATATCCAGAGTGCTGTGAGCCATCGCACGCTGTGTTAGTGCTAATAATATATTAGAAAGATAAATTGTTTCATTGTATTGTTTTTCTACCAAAGCAGCAGCTACTGCACGAATGAAGTGATAAAGCTACGGTGGAGGTAGATGTCTTCCCCACTATGTTGCTACTGCTCATTGATCTCTCTCTTCGGCCAGAAGGTCTAGATCTACCTCCGTAAATATGATGAGGCTTGCTCATCTCTACATGTCTACAATATAAAACCCCGTTTCCCCTGTTGTGTTCGTCGTTGGGTTCGTCATGCACGCCGATGCATATGCTAGCTGCCAATATTATTGCATTTTTTTTTCTATTTCTCTCATGGCAATTATGGCAACAACAGTCATCACTCCAACTCTGCAGGCTGCAGATGGTCGATCGGCGGTCGCCGGTCGCTAAAGCGATGTTACACATTGAATCAATCTTCACTGATACGGCATATATCCAAAGCAATCTACTGGTGTTAGCCAAAATCAAGGAAATATTGCATGTTCACCAGGCAATAGAAAGATACTGTATCATGTTGTGGATATAAACCAATCATGAGAGGACACGTACCTTAGTTCCGAGATCTAGTTGAAGGCAAACACCATTGTGAGAGCTTGGGAGAGACGGGAGCCCATTGAGTCATTTTCTTCTCTTTTAACAGTCTGGCCACATAAATATCCTTGCTGAATCCTTCTGATGCATTCGGCAGCTCAATACTTTTTCATGAGCCCCCGAATGTGTGAGATCAGAATTGCAATTAAATTAGGACGTGCTTATCATCGAGGAGATGTCACAGTTTCCATTTGGATTTGTGATCGATTTGGAAAAAGAATTACTTTAGGGAACCTTTTTTTGCTTACGTATGTCTAACGTAGGAAGCGGAGCAGGTTGCCGTAGATGCATTGGAAAAAATTCTTTGCGAACCGTCCGTAAACTTGCTAGGTGCGACCCCATCCGGATTAGGGACACGTGGAAATTAAACGGCGGCAAGAAAGGCTTGGTCGAGACGGATGTCATCGGCTCCGTGCAGCGTTGGCTCGGCTGTAGGGTCATCATGGAGGAGTTGCCGAGGGAGCTGAAAAAATGGAAAAAAAAAAAAGGAATATCAGGGCATCTCCTCCCAGCTCCGGCCATGGTGCTCGTCGCTGTCACGCATGCTGCGTGACGGCCTCCCCTCATGCTGGAGATCACGACGGGTACTGTTGTCTTCCCGGTCATTTACAACGGCAGCAGGCGCTTCTTTTATCAGCTCCCAACTGAGCAATCGACAGCCGCGGCCGCCGCTGTCCAGGTCCGCCTGTCCTCCAGTATCTGCTATCTCAGTTGGTGTGGCGACGCTAGAGAATGTATCTTTTCTAATTCAATGATCAAGAATTATACATTATGATGAATCGTCTTTTCCAATTCATCGCACAATAAGGTATCCCGAAATTATTTACATGGCTGACCAGGAAACCTAATCTATCCCCTATAGGTGATTAGGAAGAAGAAACAATGGCTATGTTCCTGCACCAATCTACCATGGTGATTCCTTGTTTTGAAATGAAATATGATGCAACACATGCATGAATTTAATTAAATGGATGACGGAGGCTGCATCTTGATATGGACAATGTGATTAGGATGCAGTTAAATTGCTTGGGCATGACCTTGAGTTTTCATGGCGCCGCCTCGTTTGCCTGGCTCCTTTTTTCTATCGGGCGTCGAGCCGAGCCGATTCCTCAGCGCCTGAAGCCAATGCATGCCGCTTGGAGCGCGCAAGGCGTCCTCTGTCGCCGTTTGATGTCCACGCGTCGCGAATCCAGATGGGGTCGCACAGAGTATCAATTGCGGACGGTCCGCGTAGAATTTTTTTCCGATGCATTGGAGTCGGAGACTACTCGAACTCTGTGTTTTCCATAATGTGGATTGCATAGCCGGACCTACACGTGATTATTTACGAAGATCTAATGGCTCACATTTGATAAGCATAGAAATTGACGGTCGGATGTTTTGCTTTTTTGTGAGAATTTTTAGGATTTTTTCCTCCGATTAACGTGGAGACCTCAAAAGGAGCCTCTAATTAGTATATATAAGATATAAGATAGATGCTTGAGATCTCTGGTCCATTATACATGAGCCGCAAGACATTATCATTATTGTAATATAGGCTGTAGTAGCTTGATACCAGCTTCGTGTATTTGGTAAAGGGTTGCGAAGGAACCAAGGTGTCCGTGGGTGAATCAAAGCTTTGCCACACGACATCATTGCTGGAGTTTTTTATAACAAGGTTGCCAGATTCAAGGAGATGAACTGTTGCTGCCTTGCCAAGGCTTGTGTTGCTCTCCCAGATAATAGAGCCACCTACATCGTGGAGTGCTAAGTTGCCATCACTGTTGAAAGATATCTTGGAGCCATGGCCATTAACTGGAACGCCAGGCTTTGCTGTCCAGATGACAGTTTTATCAAAGGTGTTGGTAAACCAGATGGAGAAGTAGAAGGCGTTTATACCACCTTCGTAGAAACCACAGGAGAAGGTATTGTCTGGTGAAACGATGAAGGTATTTTCATGCTCCTCCACTGACAACGATGCACCAGAACTCAGTGATTGTGAAGAACATAGCACGATACACTACCGGAAATCTATCGTTTGCCGTGTGTCCGCGGCTCACGGCGAAGGGCCTCTAGCACACGGCAAACATTTTTTCCATCGGTGGCCCACGGCGAAAGCCCGACGGCGATATTCCTAGACGGCAAAGCTGACTTTGCCGTGTGCCTTTTGTCGAGCACACGGCAAAGCACTTTGCCGTGTGTCACCGCGGGCACACGGCGAAGTTCGCAACTTTGCCGTGTGCCATACCCTGGGGCACACGGCAAATGCCTTGACTTCACCGTGTGTCACACCCAAAGCACACGGCAAAGGATATATGGAAAAAAAAATCACAAATAAAAGTAGTCTAGTACACATGCTTTATTCTCTATATAGGTTTACATATTTGATCACAAATAAACATAATCACATATGCGATCAATGAAATCAAATGATTTACATATTCGATCACAAATACACATAATCACACTAGTAGCTTAATGCAATCAAAAGGTTTACATATTCCAAACCACAAAAGTACCAAAATCTCTTAGGAGCCATTTCTAAGTCAGTATACATTTGACAAGTTATGCTACTGCTAGGAGCATCACTTGCATTTTGGTGGAGAGTGTAAAAATTATCTAATTGAAAAAAATATTTTCATATACAAAATGCTAGCACGGCCATGATAAGAATGGATGAAGTATAAAGGAAGAGGATGCCATCTCATAATCAGAATACTTCAAAATGCATTGTTCTTCTTGTTCTGATAATGAGCTTCAACTCTCCACGTTGGACTCAATGCTCTTTATGTAGTACAAAACATGTAGTCTGATTATATAAAATGTAAAGACAAAGCTATGTCAATGCTTTGTATAAAAACTACCTGAGACAATCAAGTGGTGGAAAAATAAATATAAGTGATCACTGACACTACATACTTCACTTCTTGCTATGTAATAATGAGAGAAACTTTTTACTTACCTTTTTCCCTAGATCCAAGCCCTGCCTGCAAAGGAGAGGATGACCAAACAGTTCCAATTCTCATTCTCAATCAACGAAATAAACATATGAATGTCATATTTGAAAGAATATTCATCTTCCTCCATAAATCTAAGAATACAAGTCTATTCCACAAATTATTCAAGCTACACAGTGCTGACCTCACAAGTAATTGGTACAAAGCGATGGAACAACCACTCTTCATCTCACCTAAACAAATGCCAAATTTAAATGAGTTGAAAGAATTGCATACCTCATAAAAATATCTCTCACACAAAATAAGACACATCAGACAACTAACCTCCTCTTGGGCTTTCTTGGAGTCATCTTCTTTGGAGAAGGTGTAGTGAATTCTGAAATGTGAGAAGAAAAAACGTCTTGAGATGTGCCTTCTCCCATCAACATAGCAAGGTAGCTGCAAATATGACATAACATAATTTAAGGCGACTGCTATTTAACAAACTAGTAGTGATATCTAATACTTAACAGTTGCTTGATAAACTAGTAGTGATATCTAATATTTAGCCAATAGTATATATAAGTCACTTTTAAATCTGCAAGAATATAAAGTTGATTCAATCAGAATTGCACTATGTGATGTGAATAGTTTCTGACCTTTATGAGGAACACAGTATTCTTCAAGAGTCACCAGCACAGAAGGGGAACGTGAGAGGGCAACGTCCGACGTCGAGGCACTCCCTCTGACCCTCCTCATATCCGCAATCGACGCTGCCACTATCGTCTATCGCGCCTTGCGAAAAACAATTTGCACAGAAGCAACTGAATCAACAAACTGACATTGGATTGTATCCTACAAAATAAAATTGGTTACAAATCCAACTCACCTTTCCAATTTCAGCTGCCAATGCATCCAAGAGGGCAGAGGCGACCCAGATCTTGGGTGACTAGAGAGATGGGCTGGGGGCGACCAGGGAGAGGGAGAGGCGGGGACGGGGGCAACGCGGATAGGCGCCGTCGGCACAGCTGGGGATTGGGGGCGAGGAGATGGGCGACGCACAGACCGCCAGCGCCATTGCCATGGGCCTCCGGGTTGAGCGATAGAGAGGGGCGACCAGGGAGAGGGAGAGAGACGCGGGGGCCGGGACGACGCGGATGGGCGCCGCCGGCGTAGCTGGGGGTGAGGAGATGCGATGCGGAGGGTCAGGCGACGCAGATCTTCGGCGCCGTTGCCATGGACCACGAGACGGGAACCGCGCCAGGGCAAGCCGCCGCAGCCGTGCCTGCCTATCGCCACTTCCCAGCCGCTCCTCGCGCCACCGCGCCGCAAGCGCCTCGCGCCGCCACGCCGCACTCCCGCCGCACCTGGCACCGGCCGCGTCTCGCACCGCCGCGCCGCAAGCGCTCTCTCACCGCCACGCCGTCGTGCCTCGCGCCACCATGCCGCTCCTCGGACGCCGCCTCGCGTGAGAGAGAGAGAGAGACCGGGCAATGGAAAGCGGGAGAGAGAGAGGAGATAAGGTTGTGAGAGAAGAAGGGATAAGAGATAAGGTTGTGAGAGAGACAGAGGAGAGAAGACAAGGCACGACAACAGGCAAAATTTTGGACCGGAACCGCGGTTCGGGAAAAAACGGTTCGCCGTGTGGAGGAAAATGCAGCACACGGCAAATATCACACTTTGCCGTGTGCCATATGGATCTTTGCCGTGTGCCACCCATGTGGCACACGGCAAAGAGCATTTAAATATTTTTTCTTTATATTTTTTACGACTAAAATGTTTGAATTTGTTTTCAAAACCAAGATAAGGCATTATGTATTGTCTATTGCCTATAGCAAAAATTATCAAGTGAAATTCTAATTTAATGTTATTCCATCTACGATCCTAATCTCATCTTCTCTAATTGTTTATGGAACTTCTTCGGGGAAAGCTTCAGTTTATAAACATCGTACGTGACAAACTGGGCAAAACCACCTCAACCATTTACCATTGACTCCGTGCATGGTAAAAGTATATACGGGCAAGTCTTATGAATTTCAGAATTCGTTTGAATTTTATACAATTCAAAAACTATTTTATCCCACGGTCGTTCAAATGTTTCGTGAATACGGCTTTCAAAATTTTATTTCAACTACTATATAAGGCCTTACACTTGCCTTAGTATCATAAATATCATTTTTGAGTTATTTTATTCTATTATTTTATGCACTTAGTTCAAATTGGACTTATACAAAAATAATCTTTTGAATAAAATAAATTGGTTAAATATACTAAACGTAGCAAGAACTACCCCAAATTGGTGTATAGAGAATCAAACATTATATGTGAAGAGGAGATAAAGTTTTAGAGGTGAATGCCAATTTTTTTTTTTTAGTTTGCCGTGTGTCAAGAAGAAACACACGGCAAACACCACTCTTTGCCGTGTGCCAAATTGGGGCACACGGCAAAAAGTGGTGTTCGCCGTGTGTCAAGAAGAAACACACGGTAAACACCATTCTTTGCCGTGTGCCAAATTGGGGCACACGGCAAAGAGTGGTCTTTGCCGTGTGTTCAATTTTAACACACGGCAAACCGATGATTTTCCGTGTGTCTTGTTTTTACCGTGTGTTTAATGAAAAGCACACGGCAAAGAGGCTTTTTGCCGTGTGTCCGTAAAAAATACACGGCAAAAAACGTGGCACACGGTGAATTCTCGTTTTCCGGTAGTGATAGGGAGTGCAGAAAAAAGGCAAGGTAGAGTAGTGTAGCCATGTTGCCAGCAGGATTTGTGGGAGATGTGATCTTTTCAGCTTTAGATTATTATTTGCTGGTTGTGTGTGAGGTGTAGTTGAGCTTGAGCCGGCTACGGTGGAGGAATGCATCTACTAGGGAGGTGTGGAGGGATTGATGCGCTCTTGGTCTATTTATGCTGTCTTCTGCTTGCGTGTTGCTCCCGATGTACCTCCTCCTCTGAAGACTTGAAGTCAAGGTCTTGGGTCTGTCTTCAAGGAGGGCCAGTAGTTAGGGATGGGCAGACGGTGGTAGCAAAGGGTAAATTCCCTATTAGCCACTAAAAAAACTTGTAGTCCGTCCTTTAAAGTTTTTCGGACCACAATATTTACAAGTAGTTTTAAAAAATACTTAGAAGTAGTTTAAGGGTATTTTTGTAATTTTACTAATAATTAACGGATTTATATTTTTTCATAAAATGTAACTTACATATATGAACCACAACTTTATTGTAAGAATAATATTGAACACATTATTAACATCAAAGATTAATTATATTACTGATTTTTTATTTATATTATCACGAAAATAAAAATTAATCGTGATAAAGCTATCGCTTTGACGATAATACCCTCAACATGGTAAAATATTTGCAATTAGTTGTGTATTTTCGATCTCAAATCTCTACCGTTAGATCAAACTACTGCCAAGTAGTTTTGAAAAACTACTTATTGTGGACCGAAAAACCACAAGAAATTTTGATCTTTCTTATTGACCATTGCTGGTAACTTTTTTGCCGTATTAGCCATCGCCATTCATTGCATGGTTAAACGGTGTTAAGTTGTTGGGCAAAAGACACATTCGCCCCTCATATAGCAGGACCAAAAAAGGTACAGCAAAATCGTGACTCGTGGGCTTCCAAGGGCAGCCGAAGGAAGGTACTTGCAGCGACCAGGAACACGTCGTCGCCATCGCACAGAGCAACCCAGTTCGCCTACGATGAAGGGACAAAAAATCACATGAATTGCATTCGCATGCCAGCCATCGCCCAGTGCATGTG
Source organism: Chloris gayana (assembly GCA_031894775.1). Taxonomy (NCBI): domain Eukaryota; kingdom Viridiplantae; phylum Streptophyta; class Magnoliopsida; order Poales; family Poaceae; genus Chloris; species Chloris gayana. The sequence continues at coordinate 79,603 of JAUNZO010002712.1, forward strand.
TTGCTGGCAACTTCGCCTTGCCTTGCACGCACCCACCTTGCCTCGCCGTGCTGCTTCCGCTCGCAGGTCACCCCGTCGTTCTCCTATCAGTCACTGCTCCCCTACCTGGTTAGCCAGCCGCCTCCGGATTGCCGTCCGTCCCGTTGGTCTATGATTTGGGGTGTTCATGTGGTGGGCGTGTGGTTGGAGAGTTAGGTAACAGATCGGGCATTACGGTCTTCCTTGAAAAAAGGCTGCCTAGTTTAAGGGGAAAAACATGGATGGAAGCAATCGAAAGTAACGGAGATGGATAGTAGGGAATGTAAGTTAAAGTTGATGGTTGATCAGGAAATTCAAAAACTTTAATGGTTGATAAGGAACCATAAGATTTTTTTATGGTTGATAAGGAATTTCCCCTAGTATTCATGGCATCGACTTGAGGCCCTAGCTAGTGGTGATTGGTGATTGCGTCTGTGAATGTTTAAATCTAAAAAATAGTAACTTTTTCTATATGTATGCTTTGTCGCTTTGATTTTTGTATATAAATAAACATAAGGCTCAGACCGCTTGAACTGAACCATCAGTATTTTATTGATAATTGATATAAACATATATGTTTTGTGATCCCTGGAAAAGAGTTCATGGACTCACAAATTTCCCGTTGTCCAAATTCTGGTGATGCCGAGTCATCAACCATTGCGTGTTTCCTCCGTGTGTACTTGGTCTGATTGGGACATGGAATGAGTTCAGGCTTCTATGAAGACGGCAAGTCTTTGCCAAAGGCCAAGGCGGCGTCCACGGTCCAGTCTCCACGCGAAGTTGTCTACCTAGCCAGCTACTGTTCCCCATCCAGGTATGACCAATAATTGTATATATCACCAGTCAGGATCAGGAGAATTGTTCAAGAAATGGTTGTTGCATCGTAATCTTATCTAGCTAATGCGGATGATGACACACTTGTTTGATCGTCCACTCATAAGGCGAAGACTTCCAGGAGCAAAGAAACCATTAAAGCCAAAGGTGCTAGTCCAAACGAGCCGGCGTGCCATAAGCCCATAACGTACAGCTTAGAGATTCAAGTATTTCACGTGATAAAAAAATCGTTACAAAGGTGACTTAAGATATACCAAGATGATTTTTCAAATTTTGAAAGTACACTACAAATTTGACGAGCATCTCACATTCATGAACCATCTCGCCTGTGAATATCCTGGAAGGAGTTTCTGCAGACCCTGCAAAATTGTTAATGTTGAAGGCATCAGTGCTTAGACCCAAGAAACAGCAAGATAGAAGGTTTTTTCACACTCTCAAATATCACTAACATGAAAGTTGCAGTTGGTAATCCTTTCTCATCTTCTTCAAGGATACCACCACATGAATCAGATCATCATATCCACTGCTGAAACATCAACCACTCTGCCAACAACTGGCCTTGGCTCATGAACCTGCAGAATTTTCAGTAGATGAGAATCATATCAAGACACTGAAAAGAAAAACAACCAGAAGCCACTTACAGTGTCCCAACGACTCCCTAGAGGTTTTGGCATTTGTGGATTCGAAGACAAGTGCAGCGAATTATATTTTGCATTGCAAGAGTCTGCTTCATCACATGATCGGACCTTTTCAGCCAATGAAATACCAAAGATTCTACATCCATTTTCGACGGTACTCTCATTGTTGGATTCATGCTCTGCACCACTGACAGGGGAGGGCAACTTCTCAGCACCAGTACATTCATCTATCACTTCGCCTGAAACAAGATGAGGCCAAAGAGATAATGTTTGATCGGTTCTTCCCATATCTTGAGTAGGGCTAACCCTGGCATATCTATCACTGGCATCCTTATCCAGGCAGCTGTACTCGTGTTCAAAGTGAAGCATCTTTGAACTAGTTTGAGGAAACATGAGCACAGATGATGGGGAGGATGCTTGCAACAGAACTGGTTTTGTTGGCTCTCTATAATCGAATCCTCGTGGCGCAAGCCATTTGTAAACTTGGCCAGATGCACGAGTACTGTCAGGCTGATACATGCCAGCTGTTTTTATTCGAGCATCGCTCAAACCTCCTCGGAAAGGACGAAGCACTTCTTGACCTTGCAAGACCTTTTGGAATCTCTGAGATTCCCCAAAGCCAAAGCAGTGGTATGAAAACCCAGGGATTCCGGATGGTGATCTAACACCATGTCTTGGGACCCCTAAGATGTTGTTGCTCATGTTGACAGAGCTACGGTTTTCATCACTGTACTGAAAATTTCTTGCTTCAACTGCCTGCGAAGCTGAAATAGCAGTACCATCACGGGTTTTGAAACCCGATAATTCTTGACCTTGCAAGACCTTGTGGAATCTGGCAGACCCCGCAAAATCTGAAGAAACACTTCCATCTGCCAAAAGATAAAAAGAGAACGCTTAGGACATAAAGCGCTAACGGTTCTCTCACTATTACTTGTAAAACTATCTACCTGGAAGCGTAGTTCCGGCACTAAATTGGGGCAAGCATGGTTTCAAACGTTTTGGATTGGGAGCACATGGATGAGACACTGAAACGGACCCCATAACTTCAATCTCCCAAGGAGATACTCTATTTGGCCGGCGACACTCTATATCATCGTCCCATCTGACCTGTCAAAATCAGCATCCGTCAATAGGATATGTGAGCTTAAAATAACAATTACAGAAGGGAGAAATGTTAACAAAGTAAACAGCGCAAAAAAATTGCATCACAGCTCAAGCTGAAGTCTGATGCACAGGTATATTGGCATCCAACTACAGAATAGATATCATCCTAAAAAAGATCTTGGAAGGCAAGTAACAAAATGATATCGCAGGGTTTGAAATTTGAATATCCCATTTGAAAACTTCGGTGAAGGAAATTAAATTGTTTTTCACGTACTTTTACAGTTTATTCGATTAGGTATTATGTTTAACGGACCCAGGCCAAGAAGAATCATGAATTTATATGTTTACAAAGAATTAACTGATAATCAGTTTTAGGGGCACTATACGCACACAACTATCAATAGCGTAATAACCCAAGAGAGAATGGAATGTGTTCAACCATTAGGAACGGGTAAAGGTAACAAATTTGTTCCTCCAAATTAGTGAAGAGTTTAGAAAGGTCAAGGAATATGAGGGCATACTGCACCAAGATACAAACAATGCTTCGACTTGCAACTGTGTCGTTAAGCATGTATAAATCACTGCTAAAACTGAAAATTATTATCAACATGTAAAAATCAAGAGGGAAATATACCAGCAAACATTTCCATTTTGAACCATGCCACATGATCCCAGACTCTCTGCTTCCAATAATTACTCCACTGCACCTAAAAATTGGAATTCAGACGTGTCACTATGAGTGGAATCAGAATGACAGTTATGCATGGCAAACCCATTCGTGAAAGATAAATATACCTTCTTTCAGAAGCATCTTCGGTTGCATACATCATTCTGAATCTCATTCCGGCAGAAAATGGTTGATTGAAGCTTCCCATGAACTTCCAATAAGGTATAATGAATTCAGATTGACTTAACCTGTGAGTTCAGATAATTCATTAACGGCAGAGATTCGCATTACCCACATGCTCCAGTATAAGGAAAGATGAGAAGAAAAGGGTAAATCTAAACTCTGTTCACATTGGTAACTGTCCTGATTTTGGCAGAAAAGGTATCTATACATTTAAATCCTGGATTCCTGGCACACTGCACACAAATTGCTTATCTGGCTTCAAACTGGGGAAAAAAATCTTGAAATGGAATTGACGACCTAAATGTGTAGTGTCATCATTTCTTAGATGCCATAGCAAGCTAGCATGTATGGAGACACAAGATAAATGTGGTAGGGGTTCAGTTTTGAGCAGTCAACTACTAAATAACTAAAGCAGGCACCATTGGGTAACCAAAAAAAAAATTATGATCGGGTACTTGAAAAGAGGCAGCAACAGATTCATGTACCAAAAATTGTCAAAAAGATATAATCAAGTCCTTGAAACAGATATAGTCAACTCGTTAGTAAATGGTTTGAGCATGCCATGAAGGAAAAAGAAAAGTTTTGTGTTTTGTTACTAGTTAGGGTTCCATAAATGACACACATGACCTTTCTAGCACAAGTAATGCACAACTACAGTCCCTGTGTTGATCTGACCTTGTCAAACTCAGACCAATGCAAGCATCTGAACATATAGAAAAAGTCCTTGTGTTACCTGGGATTGTAATAGATTTGAAAAACAGTCTTCATGGCCACAGCTCTTGCAACGTTTTCCAGATTCCTATTACCTGAGCACTGGTTATGAAGTGCAGGAGCAGGAGGCATATTTTTCAGTTGAGCTGCTCGGCGCACTCCCAGTCGAAGCACTCCATCTTCACCTCTGCAGAAAAAATGAAAAATCCTCAGAGAAGGGAAGGTACATTACGGTCCAGCTAATGACAATAAGCTAAATACCTACCGGAGGAACAGAACTGCATCCCCAGAGACCAGCTTCTTCTTATTGACAAACGCGCTCCATCCAGTAGTCAAGAGGTGTCTTCGTGGCTGGCCTGTAACAAAGCAGGTCTATTAGAAACTCTGGAACAGAAATGTCAGGAGAGTTTACAAACAGTTTTGCTGTTCACAAATTACATGATTTTTTGTCACAACAAGTTTTTTTTTTCAATCATTTACAGGAACTCTGGTAGAAGTGTGTTATAGTTGTCGACTAGAACGAGGTAAATGCAAATAACCAACAACACTATGTAGTTTGTTTATCTTCATCCAAAGAAAACCACCTTGCATTTCCAGGATATTACAAATAGTACATCAATTATATAGCTGATCCTGAATTTATGAGTTTTTCGGTCCACAATACGGGTAAGTAGTAGTTTTGAAAAACTACTTGCCAGTAATTTAAGGGTATTTTTGTTACTTCACCGATAATTGACGGATTTATTTTTTTCATAAAATATAATTTTGATATAACAACCACAAATTTATTGTAAGAATAATATTGAACACGTTATTAACATCAAAGATTAATTAGATTACTAATTTTCATTTATATTATCATGAAAATAAAAATTAATCATGATAAATCTATCGCTTTGATGATACTACCCTCGATATGGTAAAATACTGGCAAATAACTGTGTAATTCCGATATCATATCTCTACCGTTTGATCAAACTAATGGCAATTAGTTTTGGACCAGTATTGTGGACCCAAAGGAATTTCCGAGCGGCCAAATGGTAAGTTGTTACTTTTTTTAAAAAAAAGGTAAGAGCCCTGCCATTTATTAAGGTGCATGGAGAGAAGAGTTACAACCTAGTTGTACAAAGATCTAATCCCAACTACAGGTTGGACAACGAAACAAAGAAGGCAACAAATAGAATCCGATACTTGTGTCAGTTGTTACTGAAAATGCATTGAACACTGCGTTTGTGTACGCTGGTTAAGGTTCCTAAAGCTAACGTACTGCGACAACACAATGTACCATTTTCCCCACGAGAGTCCTAACAATGCAGCAGAATGTACAGTGCCAGTACAACTCAAATAGTATTCAGTATCCGCGCCAAGCTAAGGCATTGAAGAAACTCTATCGGCGTACCTCGATAGATATGTCGGAACTTCCACTCGGTGCCGTGCAGATCCTTGGCCACGAGCTCCTGGCACGGCCGCTGCTGGCTGTAGTCCTGCACAAATGCCAAATCACACAGAATCTCAGTAACCAAAGCAAGGGCTAGTACATATCACCACGAGACAAAGCTGTGTGTACCAGCGGCGGGAAGCAGTCCTCGGCGGCTCGGCGCGGCACGGAGAAGCCGCCGTGCGTGCTGGTGTCGGAGGCCGTGAGCGTCTTGCAGAACATGTGCGGCACCCGCGCGAGCCGGTTCATCGCGGCGCCCTCGTCCCCCTCGCCGCCGCGAGCCGCGCGCCCGTCCTCCCGCGCCCGCGCCTCCGCCTCGTCCTCGGCCGCCAGCGAGACGCGCGCGTACACCTCGTCCGTGGCAGCGTCCGCCTGCACGAAGCACAAACGGAACACAAGTTTTGTCGGTCAATACTCAATTGCTCGAGAGGCATTGCGCGCGCGCCGCGCGTTGCAAGCAGAGAAGCGGCGCGCGGGCACGAGCAGCAGCACACGTACGTGGAGGTCGACGTCGACGACGCGGCAGAACACGTGCGGCGGCACTGCGGCGGTGGTGGCGGCTCCCGCTTCGCCGCCGATGTGCTCGAGGTGGCCCTGCGGCAGGTAGACGACGGAGCTGCCCTTCCGCGGGAGCGGCGGGACGGGGCCCGCACACGCGTGCCACAGCTCCAGGCACACGGCGCCGCCCGCCCTCGCCACCACCGGCGGCGCCTCCTCCTCCTCGTCCTCCTCCCCCTCGACAGTGTTGAGGTCGATGCCCGCCATGGCCGCAACACCTTCGAGCAGCGGTTGAAATCTGGATGAAGGGGTGCGTCCAGGAAAGGTGCTTGCGACGGGTATTCGGAGCTTGGTAGGGAGCGAGCGGGGTTTAATGGCGCGGGGAGCGGAGTGGGTGGGGAGTGGTGGTGGGGTGGCGACACATGGTGGTGATGGCCATGAATGGCTGGCTGGTGTGATGCCTTGTAGGGGAAGGGGGGAAGAAGTGGTGGGGAGGCGTAGCTAGGGAGCAGGCCTAGGCCCTTTGAAAATGTGGGTGCTGGATAAAGCCGCAGGGGTTTTGTTTGCGCGACACCTCCCGCTGCTTGGGTGGGGCTCTCCTTAAACAAACACTAGTATAGTACAGCTCCGTGCGGTAAACTATGACTGCGCGCGGAGAAAGTTGCCGGCGAGGTAGGGGAAATCGGGGAGGGAGATCGACAGCGCAAGCGCGAGGGGCGGGCGGCGACTGTGGCAGAGGTGGGGGAGAGCCAAGGACGGGGCTGACGGGTGCACTGCTGACGCTGCCAGGTTTCTCTTTAACTCAGGCCGGTGTTGAGCTCTTCTTTACTCAAGACCAGAGACCAGTCTGCCAAGGTAGAGTACAATATTGCTGTGTTAAGGAAAAGCTTAAGGCTGCTCATCTGCATGCATCACTGACTCGCTGCTGCAGCGTAGCTAGCTGGTGTCCTGGACTAGAGTAGTTTTCACTTCGTGGTAACAAGTCATGGGTTTTCACTTTTGCTTCGGAGTTGAGATGTCCTCGCTGCCGACATGAAACAATTTCGCTTGGCCCTTTCGTCACAAACTTGTACATGTAATTCTCAACATTTTCGAATAACACGAATGATGAAATGAAACTATAAAAATCAACGACGTCAACAATTTAACAACTGAGAAAGTATATATAGGCTTGATTAACTACAGATGAAACTTGATATGGATGTCTATCCTTGTCTTCAAGTGACACACCTTCTAGTAGATCAATCACTTGCATATAAGGATTATCCCTGTGTTGTCTCTTCCATCTAATTTCAAGGGCGATGATTACAAGAGTGAGTACGAAAGTACTCAGCATGATTATACTACTACTAGCTAGTGTTAATAAAATGAAATACAAAACTCATCAATATCATGTAGTATATCCCAAGTATCTTTCTTAGGAAAAGAAATGTGGTGCAAAAAAGCATAAACCGAACCTACTACAATTCACTCCTATAGTTTTCACTTGATGGCAAGAAGCCATCTTTTTTTCTTGGGACTTTGTGAAGAATAAAATGATGCGCAGTTGAGACGACATTATTATTCCGCCACCATTATTCTGCGTGAGCCTACACGAAACAATTTCGCTTGTCCCGCACGATCGTGACAAACCTGATGGGGGCACACCGGCACAGTACGCCCTGAAACGGCCGGTGTGTGGTACCTCCGGCCACCGGACCCCGGCCGCATTGACATTACTATCAACTTCCTGTAGCCATCTGGGCGTGGCCCTCTTCGATCCCGTGCATCATATCTCGCCCTCGCCCGCCCCCAGCTAGATGGGATGCGTGCACTAACGAGCGAGGGGTCCTCGTTTTGTGCTTCGCGGCGGTTGTGAGCTGTGTTGGAACGGGGACCCCTGCGCGCGGGCTTCGCTTAACGGCCGGCGGTCGGCGGCCGGCCGTGTGTTGATTGCCATGTTACCCGCCATTTATTGGCTCCGTTCAGGCATGGTCCAGGCTCTCTCGTCGGCCGGGGGTACACAGCACGATGATGTGCGGTTGGTTTTCCATATGTTTCGAGGCCATTGTCCGATTGGACCTGTGTGTCCTGATGATTAATCTCAAGTATCGTCTATATATCAAAGCTTATGGTGATTACATCTAGCATATGTATATCATCAGTCGAGGAAATTGCGCGATTCCTGTGGTAAGTACTTGTCCGGTTGTTTCAACAAAAGTAGAACCGGATGACATGATCAGATTTTTGTCGGTTTTAACCGCCTGGTCATCGTGCTTACAGAGCATCAAAAGTTTTCTGTTTTTTCTGGTAGAAGAGAGAAGTGGAGCTACTAGCTCATCATGCACGTACGTGCGTGCCCCCATGCTCATCATTGCGTCATCATGAACGGTTTGCCAGCTGAACGGCAGGCCTTTGATTTATGATATCGAGTACTGCAGGAGCACAACGTAAGACCGGGAGCATTGGATAATATCTCAGCACGGCAGACGGCACCCCCTCGTATGAGACTGTTGACGCCGCTGCCACATCTGTCCGCGGCGCGTGCTGGCTGGCAGTGGCACCACCCACTGTAGGCGTCGACCCCCGGCGCGGGCGTCGTCGTCGTCGCCCGACACGCCGAGCAACAAGACGCCCACCGCAGGCAGGTACCCGTACCTGCACTGTGCACGACGGGTACCCGACCCGACGTGCTGCGCTGCGCGTGGGGAGCCGTGGCGGCGTCGTCGCATCTGGCGATGATGAGGAGGAGATCGAGTGAAAAGGGCGGTGGGCCCCGCATGGCTGCAGCTGGTAGCAGTGTTACGTCGACCTCACTTTCTCCCTCGCTTTTATCGGGCGTGGGTCAGAACACAGCGAGATGCTGCTTCGGGTGGGGCCAGCAAGAGGCCTGCCCGAACCCCGTTCCGTTCCCTCCCTGGACGCCGTTCTCTTCCGTTTCTCGTCCTCGCAGGTGGGTGGCCTACCATCCCTCCTCCACCCGCACGTACGTACGCCGCCCGCTGCGTGGCGGGACCGCGGGCGCTGCTGCCAAAGTGCTGTACTTGAACAGCGGAGGCATTGTTGCCATGCAACGAGGAAGGGAAAAGGAGATGCGTTCGAGTGGCTAGCGCGATCTCCTTGATCGCAGGGAGGAAAGCGAGCGAGCGAGAGACCCCAGCCACAGCCACAGCCACAGCTGTGCTTTTCTTTTCCGCGCAGCCGAAGCGCGCAGCTGTGGCGATAGTGGCGGTGTCGGCCGTGGCCCGGGGGTCCGCGCCCACGCGTACGTTGTCGCTGCGAGCGGCGGACGAGCTGAGCCTGAGAGCCTCGTGTTGAGTTGTCGAGATCTTGGTTGCGAGTTGCGACGACGACGCCCTGTGCGGCCCACAGCCCTGCTGCTGCCATCATGGGGGGCTTTTGGATCAACTATGACCAGTGGGGCCGGCCTCGTGCTGGTGTGTGAAGCGCGCGCGCGCGCTCTTTCACAGGAGAGTCCGTGACTGATCTGCTGTGCGATGCATGGAGGCAGCCCAGATAAGGGAGCAGCACCCAGCACGCATCGCCCCCGCTGCCTGTAGTCGTGCAAGCCAGAGCAACAAGTCCCGTCCGTTCTGCATGGCTCGGCTTTGATGAAACAGTACTAGTACGAGCAATAGTATTTGCCAGTAGTGCTCGGCCTGATGAGGGATGGACACGGACAAGCTAACCGCGCACGCTCCGCGGAAAGGCGGCAACACCTCTCTCTCGGTACCGATTTTCCTAGCGTTTCTTCGGCATGGCACGGACAGGGGCGCTACACGATGCCGCAGCGCACGCGCGCAGTCGCTGGCGATATGGAGGGGCGGCTGCAGCACGGCGAGGGAGGCGGCGGTCGGCCGTGCGGGCAGCGTCACGTGGTGCTCTGCTGCACTGCACGCCCGTCCCTTCCGCGCAGGTTGATTCCGCCTCGTTTGTCCGTGGCACTTCCTCCCTTCACCGTGACCGAGCGCGCGGGTCAAAAGGCCGCGCCAGTTACTACAGAAAAGCACCGGTACGTGCGCCTTTGCAGAGGTGAAAAGCTCTCGCTTGTGCGCGCCTTCAGTTTAGCCCAGTTCGTTTTCAGGTATATAATTTTTAGAGGGTCAAATCAAAGAGAATTTTATCATTTTAGAATACTAAATAAAGTCTAATCTCGAAACTAATTGCAGACTCCCTATCTAATTCACGAGACGAATCCAACGAGGGTAATTATGGTGTTATTAGAAGATATTTACTCGTAGCATCACTGTAGCAAAACATAGCTTAATTAGGATCATTAGATTCGTCTTACAAATTAGAGGGGTCGTGACATAAGTTTTATTATTAAATTAATAAAAGATCTACTTAAATAGTAAGATTCTCTTTGATGTGACAGTCTTAAATTTTAGAGGCAAGAAAGGAACATGGCCTAACTGGCCAAAATAAAGGAGAGCGGGCGGTGAGCCAGTCAGAAGAACTCGGAAGTGTCCGCGAGTCTGTGGCAGTGTCCCGTTCGGTAGAGGCCCTTTTTGCTTGTTTATTATATTTCTGCGTGCTACTGATGAAGAAACATGCGCCGTCGTCTTACATTACAATTACAAGCGCGTTATCCACCGCGCGTGTGCGATATTCGTGAACGCCTTTTTTTTCCCGCGCGACCTGTTTCCATGGAAGCCATAAGCTCGCGCGCAAGTGGCAGCTGGTGGGTGTGCCGATGGATCAGACCATATCCAAAACGATGCATGGCGGCGTGCCAACTTGTGCCAAGGATACGACAAAGCACGCCAGAAATGCACCGTAACTGTTGCTGTTGGTTTTGACTCCATCACACCGGTGGAGGTGTCTTCGCTTCGAGATCGGGGCAGCGCGGCAGCCACCACGTTCCAACCACAAGTACACCGTTCCCCCCTGCTCCACCTCATTTAACACTTTGTACTTAATATTAATGCGTTTAATTGGAGGGAGATGCAAAGGCTATACTGGTACTACCACGATAGGTCTGACGTGTGGCTTAATTTGTGCCATGAGCATCATGGCAGTGTGTCATGCTAGCATTAGCTAATACTAGTAGTACTACTCCTAGTTAGTAGTAGCATCTGATATATCTTGCGGTGATAAGTAGTACTAGTAGCTAGGCTACTAATACTAGCTAGAGAGCGCGATAGGATCCGCCATGCATGTTTACTTTCTTTCTTTTGGGGCCGGACTATGCTTTTGCTTTCCCGGTTTTTATGAGGTAGGCTGCTAAACAATGCGTCCTAGTAGAATCTAAATCTGACAGTGTAACCTGTGCCATCATCTATCTGAGGGAGGCTACGGAATCAGTGTTGGGCGTGGCTGGATGTTACTTGGGCCCCCGTGGGAAAGGACAATCAGATGCATCTACATGGAAAGCGTTCAGCAAGTTTGGTACTACCAGTTCCTCTTTTTGTTCTAGTAAAATGTGAGCTCCTCTACGTATACTCTATAGACCCTGTACGTTTCCTGTCCTCTAAAATTTAGCACTGTTACATTAAAAGAGAATCTTACTATTTATGAATATTTCGATCAATTTAATGACAAAACACTTTGACAGATTGGTAAGTACTAATTTTTTAGATGAATCTAATGAGCTCAATTAATCTATGTTTTGCTAAAGTGATGCTACAGTAACCATCTTCTAATCACGACTTAATTAACCTCATTAGATTCGTCTCATGAATTAGTCTAGGACCTGTAATTTATTTTATAATTAAACTTTATTTAATACTCTAAATAGTAAGATTTTTTTTGATGTGATAGCTATAAAGTTTAGACCCCAGGAAACGAACACACCCATAGTTAAGCTGACTTATTACCAGCAACTACACCGTTCACTTGTTTTGAAATCCAGCATCAGCTTATGAGCATGCTCTCGCTTTTCAGTATACCCGTTGAGAGTTGTGTAGTGTTTCTAGGCTGAGACGTTGAGAGCTGAGTGTGTGCAGGAATTCCGGTGACGAGTGCAATTGTTCTTGTCTTCTGGAAGAGTTTCAACATTTAGCCCGTAACAGATCTTGCCATGCCTTGCCGGCCCATAGCTGATGGACTGGGCCGGACTCCTGGTGGACATTTCATCGTTTGCCTGACCGAATCGGAGGCTCGGTCTATCGTTCCCGGTGGTGGACGAGCTCATTTCCCGACGAGTCCACGGATTCGCATGAAACCGGTCGGCTGCTCGTGTTCGGAATCGGAGTTTCAGCGCCTGTGTTAAGCACTTAAGGGCATGTAGGATCGTCTCTAAACAGTCATGCAGACAGACATACAGATAAGTCATACAACCCACAGATACCTAAAGATTATATCATTGTCCGCAGACAATTAAATATCTGGTTCGGAGAGTTAAATAAAATTTCTCAAAGCTGGCTAACCAGTCTACTTGTTTACATTCCATAGCATGATGATTAGTCAAATTTGAGGAATTATGTTTAAATCTCCTAAGCATATCCTTGAGTGTTCATAATAAAAATGCATGCCTTGATATCTCATATTTATTCATAACTTTTGGAGATTCCTAGTGTCACTATTTGGATTTTTTAAAAGAGAAAGAAGAATAAGTTTTCAGACTTCTCCATGTCTGCTGCTCTCTCGTTCTGCACTAGATGCCGTTGGTATTTGCACAGAAGATCTATTTATTACTAATGAGGCAACGATTGGCGCACTCCGTCCGCTGTGTCTCGGACAATGGGCCGAGCGCGTCGCCTCGCCGGGCGACGGCAGTCCCGTCTGCAGGCTTGGCCAGGGGTATATATGCAAAACAACCGAGATACGGACGCGGTTACCGCCCGGGTTGTACGTGCCCTAAGCGTTCTCAGTTCCACGTTATCGGTTTTGTTCCTCTCATGATATTCGACGTGATGGACTGGGTCGGGCTGCCGGTGGACCTACTGATCGAGTTCGCCGTTCGCCCGACCGTCGTCGACTGGCTCAGGTTCCAGGCGGTGTGCACCGGCATGGAAGTGTGCGGCCAAGACAGCCTTGGGCAGCTGGGGCCGGCCGAGCGCGAGCCTCCGACCTTCGTGGCTTATAGCAGCGGGAAGCGACGCCGACCGGCTTGGGCCATGGCTGGATGGGTTATACTTGCGCTTTGTTACAAGGGACAGTTGTACACGGTGACACAATGTGGCACGGTTCTAATCTAGGAGCCTGATGGCGAAACATTCAAGCCAAGGATCACTATGTCCCAGAGCACAACGAAGGAGAAGTGTACGTCTATTTTCAAAAGTATCCAGCCAAGTCATTACATGGTGACCTCGTCAGTATTGGGGCTGCTATGGAGAAGAATCTAACTTGCAACGATGACAATTGCAACCTTGAAGGTCCCATTAAGTTTGAACCTGATCCAACGGTAATAAGTTTCATGCATTTGTTCTCCACAACAATTGCCATGGAAGGATGAGGAGACAATTGAATAATCTTCCATTTATGAGAAAAAATTGAATAATCTTAAAAAATTGAATAATCTTAATGGTGCTCGATTTTCATTGATTACAACTCGACGGTGTTCTTCTTGGTCAATGACACCCCTGATTGCATACCAATTGTATCTACTTCATATATGATAATTAGGAGAATCTAGGCGTAGAAAGCACGCAACACGAGACATGTCTACTACTCAAGATGATATGACTCGAACAAGGAGTGATGAAACAAGATCACCTTGTTGGGCTCGATCTGATTTGGCTATTATGGGTGTCTGAATAGGTTTTCCGAGTACAAGGACCTCACTACCCATTAGGCTTCTTGGGATCACGAGCGGTGAGGTCCAGCCGTGCATCAGATTTCTTTAACTTTTTGTTGGTTTGGGCTTTTGCAATTTCTATGTGTACTCACATTTCTTTCCTTTTCTATGATTTGATTTTATTTTCTGAAGTGGGACTTGGGTAGTTGAACACTACCCCATAGGTGTCAAACTTTTGCATTTGTGATGTTGAACCTTTGTGTATGTGTGTGTTGCATGACATGTTATTTGAGACATTGCTATGAACTCATGTTACACTTGAAACATCTTGGGTAAATAGTTTCTACTTGATGTCTCTTACACGAGTTGAACGACAACCCAATATTGTCTCTTGTATTTTGAAAGGAGAATGCATGATCACCCTACCTCCCATGCGAATTGAATGACCGTCAGGTCATTTCTTCTAATTGGGGAATGAAAATTGTGTTTGTGTCCACTTATGGCCTAGGTGTAACCACTATGTGTGTAGTAATGTAAGATATATTTAGTGTTACAGAAAAACCCCTAAGAAGTAATTGAAGAACAAGGAGGTGACATTTGCTTTTATGGTTAGATCAAATTAGTTTCCTTATAGTATGGAAAACATTCATTGAGTATGAGTAGTATTTAAAAAATATGTATAGTAGCATAGAGAATGAACAACAAGAAGTTGCCTAAGCCCACTCATTAGCGAAACTATAACAAAATGAACGAGGTTCAATATTGTATAACACTATATTATCTCAATATATTATTCCTATAAGCAAACACATATTTGATAAGCCATTTATTTTTCATGAATCAAGTTTCGACCATGTCATGTTAGCATAAAGAAATTAAATAGCATTGATGTTATATAGAATGATCCCACATATAACTCTATAGGTCAACCTTTTTTTATGAGACCAAGATCATCCCTAGTATGGATAGATTTACGAAAAAGTTTTCCTAAACAACAAGAGATGGCCAATAACAACTTATATACTCTAAAAAACAATTGTAAGTCTTACAATAACTACAACTTTTAGTACATATTCTTCACTTTATGTATACACATGTCACAATAAACACGATTGACATTTTTCTCAATAATATTTTTTAATAGAATTGGTAGATTTATTCTATGCGGTGATTCTCTTAATGTGACCAAGTGGTGAACCAAATAACAGAGAGAAGTGGTAGATATTTGTTTGATTCTAAATATTCATTCTATGGAACTGTATTCAGAAGAGCTCTAGTAAACAGAACATTATTATCAAATGAATACGACACCATTTTTAATTCATTAACTTTATATATTCATTTTTTATTAATAAGGTTCTACTTCATCTGCTTAAGAATATGTGCATTTTTAAATTTTATCAAAGTTAAACATTTGTAATTTTGACAACCGATAAAAAATTTCATAAAGCTATAGAATTACAGGCTGATATTATTAGATCCATTATTAAATATACTATCATAATATACAACTCTTTATATTTGAAATAGATTATTTTTTATAGATTAATGGTAGCCAGTGTTAAAACTTGACTTTGATCAAACTCAGAAATGCATCTATTCTCTCTGAAATAAATTTTATTTGATACAGACATTTCGGACCTTAAGTCAGCGTTCTTCTGGTCTCACATATATAACAGTGGATATAAAAGGACTCCGTAGTCAAAGAGCCCTTTGGTTATTGGTAGCTAGTAATATACAATATCAAAGTCCATATTTATATTTGAACAACTGATCATTAAACAAAAATAAATCGAGTGTAAACAATTAATGAACAATGTAATAGTATCGATTCCTACTCTTTTTTTAGCATCTCTATGGACAGCCAGCCACTCACGAACGCTCTTATTTTTTCAGCACTGTTGAACTTGTAGTAAGTTATGCCATTCATACCAGAGCCTTTATCTGCCCGCCTTTCTTTCCCTCTAACCTATATCATCATCAGTCAAATAGTTGCATCTGCACATCTTCTTGGTCAGGGACCAAAGCCAGCAGCCCCGGCTGTGTGCACCTCGAAGTTAGGCATCAAGTGAGCAGAGGCAGCCGCCCCGTTATTTGGAGCCGCCTGGTTGTACCCGATTAGCGCCGCCGGGCTGTAGAAATCTACAATGCCTGCTTCCTTCAGCATGCTGTTGTTACCGTCGTGTTGGTGGTGGTGATCGGTGCCAACCGCGCTAGCCGCGAGCGGGACGGCGTCCTTGGCCGTCGTCATCGACCCGCTGCCCCCGCCGCACTGCCTCGGCTGCGTCTGGTAGAACACCTTGGACACGACGAGCTCCCCGTCCTTCTCCTCCTCGTCGGAGCCTAGGTGGTACTGGTGCATCACCCAGTTGGTCTTCTCGGGCTTGCGCTGCTTGCCGTAGTTGGTGTAGAGGACCAGGATCTTCTTGTAGCCCTTGAGCTTGCCATTGGAGAACACCGGGCGGGTCTTGCCCGTCTTGTGCCACCGCGTCTCGCCGCCTTGCTCATCGGTGTGGACCTTCCGCCGTTTCCGCGTCCCGGTCGTGTATGCCTTCGATGGGCGGTGGAAGAAGTGCCGGATCAGGCCGTCCTTGCCAACTCCTGGAACCGATCGGGACAACGTGTCGCAAACATGTAAGAGGCGGTCCAAAACTGTAAATGGCTTCATATATAACTTGCATATATGTAAGGAAATATTTTCTCACTATGTGCTTACTAACAAAAAAAAATCTATGTTTGCCAACGAACTTGTTGCCGATGCTCACTCAATACAGTTATTCACTTTATTGTCACATAAAAATCGTATTTCTTAGACTTAGATAATGAATGTAGCACATCAAGCCCTATATAGATCTAGAAACAATAAACATTGAACTACGCTTGATAAGAAATCAACGCCTTATACAAGGAAAATTTTCAGTGCAAATGGAATTTAGGTGCAATGGTGCAAACATGCAAGATAATCTATTTCCCGTCATATATCGAAAAATATAGAACCTAAAAGTAGCTGCTTGAATAATCTATTTCCTTCATTAAGCACTATTTGGAACAAACTGATTTTTCAATAATTTCACAGGGACTAAACATAAATAAAGTAATTCAATTTATTGTGTTCAATCCCTGTGAAATTACATCATCAGATCAAGGGAGAGACAATATACTCTAAAAATAAATTATATATGTGCACCTATCCATACTCAGCCATTTATTTACTGCATGATAACTCCTTATTGATTTTTTCCATTCAAAAGAAGAAAAGAAAACAGCAAAAATTGAATTACACATACATTGGAATAGTGTAAGAAAATGAATGATTAGCCTAAACTATACTTCATCGCAAAAAAAAACTAAACTATACTGCATTATTAGATAGCACTTCGATCTCTGATAGAGAGAACTCAAAAACAACAGAATAGTTCAGATGTTTCCTTTGCGTTGTCTATAGTTCCTTTGATCTGATGATGTTGCGTGCACTCTGCATTGATGTAGACCTCTGATGGCATTTTGTGTCTCAATCTATCGTTTTCAGTGTACAATAAACTACTAGTACATGCCAAGTAGGACAAGCAATTACTTCAAAGGCACCCTTTGTCGATATTTATACGGTATCACTCTCCCAAAAGCTAGCTAATAACCATCAAGTAGCATATGGGTGCATGTGAAGTTCAGCTGTACTACTCAGAAAAAGAAAAAGGAAATACGCATCTAGTTTTACAGGGAACAAAATGGATATTACGTAAGTGTGGCACAAAAAATAGTAAACTGAAAAACGTCTAAAACATGTGAAACAAATTGTTCACCGACAAAATAAGGAAATTATCCGTAAAAAATCAATTAGGAATTTTAGAGAGCAATTAGTGTACAAGTTATCTTTATCAAGGTTCTTCCGTGACGGATCAACCTATCTTCCTCGACCGGTCCCAGTCTGAAGAGATGGACCGCTTGCAAATAATAAACGGCATGGGTGTCCGAGTGACGTAATGCAGGCATGCAGCTAACTTTACACGAACATGAGCAAGCAGATTTGTACTACTGCGTGTAGGCAGCTGGTGGAAAAGCATCGAGTCTCTGCACGTACCGGGAAGCCTCTCCGGGTGGGTGTAGCAGATGCCGTTCTCGCCCTCGATGGTGGGGATGAACTCGTCGATGAGCGGGTGGAGTTTGCGGGCGTCCGGCCGTGCCTTCCCTCCAGGTGCTCGAGCAGCTCCTGGTCCGTCGGATCAAACTTCACGCCGGCCGGCAGCCCCGGCAGGTCCTGGATCGTCGCCGCCGCCTGCACCTGGTTGATCACTTTTAATCTGTTAGTTACGCCTCACTGTTATATATGTGGGCGTCAATCTATAAACGGTATACGATGTACAGTGTCTAGATGTAACTTGATGCAATCAATTTTGGAACGGATGAACTGTGTAGTAATTGTGAACTTGAAAAAAAACTTGTGCTTATGATAAACACGTTGCTTATTATATAATCACACTGACTTGTTGATGGATTGGGCTACCTGTTCATACTGCGCGCGGTGGCCGCAGGAGGGGCACGTCCTGATGAGATTGACGTGGGAGGACGCCTGCTGCTGCTTCTTGGCGGCGGCGACGGCCGCGGCGCTGGCGAGGTTGTTCTCCACGGCGCGCACGTCGTTGAAGGTGTTGCACCATGTCATGGTTGAAGGGGAGAGAAAGAAGGGGAGATTGATCGTCGTCGAAAGCTTCTCCTTGTCCCGTGCCGGGCTACGCTTTGGCCTCCATATGGGGCAGAGGCCAAGGCTGCTGATCGCGGAGGAATGACAGGCTACGTAAAAGAAGAGAGAGGAGGGAGGAGGGAACAAAGCGGCCGGAGAAGCGAACAAAGAGAAAAAGAGGGCACGGAGGAAGCTTGTCCCTGTTAAAAGCTACCACCAGCCACTACTACCCCCTGCCCCTCATCTCTGCTCTCGCAGCAGTGTTTTTCCTCGCTGTCCGTCTGGTACAGGGAATAGAATTCTCACCAACTTTTGGTTGTTGCTGCTGCTGCTGCTGCTGCCGCCCAGGAAGATCGATCGCCACGAGCGCACTCTCGCTAGCTCGACGGGCAACAACTATATAACAAACAAAAGAAATTGTTGGATCGGCAACTAATTCTTGCAACGACGATCAGTCTGAAGGGGATCGAGAGGTGGAAGCCCAGGCGAACCCTTCGGGTTGCTACGCCACGGTTGAGTCGTGTCGATGTAGCTATAGATCCATGTGTCGATGTGTGAGCAGACCAGACACGTTTATATTTAGCAGAAATTATATTGAAAGGAAGAAAAGGGTAGAGGAGGAGATCTAGGCTAATGATGGCTGGTTGCTTGGCCCTCAAGTCTGGGCATGCAAGCCGTATACGTGAGCCGGAAACCAGGCGGGCGCCGGATTCTCGCGCCGTGCCGGGACCCACCCGCCACCGGCGCAGCGCGCGAGTTGCTGCGTGCACATCGATGGAGATCGCTGACGCCGACGTCCATCTGACGGTTAGCATTTGCACGTCAGAAAAGAAGCGTTCTGACCTGACCTGCCCTGCAACATGGTGGCAGTAGTTGTTGTAGTACGTTCCAGCCAGTCGTACGTCCAGGATATAAGCCGGGCGGCCAGGCTTGCGTTCCAAGAAAATGACGTGAAGGAACAACGCAAGTTCATTCAGCGCTATTGCCGGGAAAGAAAAAGAATGTTCATTGAGCGTGTCTGAAACCGAGACGCCGAGGAGCAACGACGTCCCCCAACGGAACTGGTCACCAGCTGTATTTTGCACGCGTCGTTGCGCCGCGCACACATGCCAACAGCCGCCACGACCACGAGGATTGGGGACGTGTTCAGCCTATATAGCGCTATTGCCAACACTCAGTTGGCACACTAGCTATATACTAGCATCTATGCGCATGGATAGACGGATGGGGGTGTGATAGGCTAGCTGTTCATCATGCGTTTTTCTTCTTGTACATGATGGCTTGCGAGTACCTTAAGCTAACTAGCTACCGGTCATAGAATAGAGAAATACAAGTGTAGCTAGGTGAAGAGAGATCCACGTCATCATCACGGGGAAGGAAGAGAGACGAATAACTATAACTGTTCAGTCGTGTTTGGAAGCGAGGCGCAAGAGAAATTAAAGTGGAAGGCTAGAGGGAGAAAAAACAAAGAGAAAAAAACGCAAAAGCGTGAGGCCAGCCAGGGTGGTACGGTGGAGTGGAAACGGGGCAACCTGATTCGCGCGGACGTTCCACCACACACCACCACCTCCACTCCACCCTACTGCTACTGCTACTGTCTCCGGTCGCGGGAGAGGAAGAGAGGGAAGGGAATAACGAGAGTGACAGGCGCGGCCAACATGGTTTCTTTTAGATATCAGGTCACCGTAGAGTGTCTTGGAAGAGAGATACCCCAACAGCAAAAGACTTGAACCCTCCATCTACCTATGTCTGTGCGCCTTCCTCCCCGATCGAGCCACGACCACCGCTCTCCCGGGGGAAGGGGGAACGGAGCTGCCGGGTGTGTCGTCTCAAGTCCCCCATCCGCCGCCGCAGCCGGAAAGGTTGTCTGTTGCTCCTATAACCGGCCTGTTCAATATCGACATGCATATATAGCTCGAACAGCTTCACCAAGAGCGAGTAGGGGTGTTTTGGTCCTCAACCAGAGTTGGAAACAAACGATCTCTCTCTATCATCTTCAGTTCTTGACTTGCATGCATCAGCATTATGCGAGAAGAGCCTCAAGCGCGCGTGTAAACAGCATTCATATGCATGTGCACCCGCCCAGAGTAAGACGAATCTTTGTATATGTGATATACTCGTCCGTTCTAAAATTATTGTCGTTATTAATTTTTCGATACGTTTGACCATTCATCTTATTCAAATAGATAAAAGAATATCATATACTTATCATTTAAAAAATCTTAAAATCTAACATATCATTTTGTACATTTGAACTAATATTTCGAATAAGATAAATAATCAAACGTAGCAAAAAAAAGTAATAGTGACAACAATTTTGGAACGAGGGGAGTATATATAATAGCTCCCAACCCAGCACAAAAAACTTGTACGCAAATGTATATGCATACACAGAAAAACCTGTGGTTTGGCGCCTACTAGCAATTGCAAGTTAGCTCCGGAGGAAAGCAGAGAGGTTCTACTTGTGGATGCTAGTCTTATATACTTAGCATGCGTGGAAGGAGTTGGTTAGAAGCCATTCCTCCGGGTGACAAGTGTACACCATGATGGCAAGGTAGATAAATAAAAATTGTTAAAATTACATGCTAGGTGCAGAGGCCCCCACTACCCACTGTTAAAATAGTTATTGACATTGATGTTTGACAATTCCTCTTATTCAAAAAAAAAATCTTCAAATACAAAAAATTATATACTATATTTTAAATATCTTTAATGATAAAATATATTCTAATAAAATATATGTTATTTCTTAATCTTTTTATGAATAAGATAAATTGTCAAACATAATAATAAAAAATCAACGGCAACAACAGTTTAGTAAAAGAGTAGTACTCGTTATCATGTCTTGATCCAACTTAAGAACATGAGATACTTCCTCCAACACTAGAAACTCAACATAGTCTACAATAAAGTGCTGGCCCTACTGGGGGCATGCAAACCTGATAGTTTGCACTACATACAGTACCTTTAATATAGACTATGGTCAGTCCTAATCATTGGTAACATATCAAATCACCGAAAAAGGATGTGTTTGTATATATAGGAGCACAAAGAAAGATGTAAGGTGCACGGTGTGTGGATCACATTGAATATTTCTGCTAATTAACTCCTCAGTCGGATAAAAAACAAAACTTGCCTTGTTTGTACTGGCCGGTCAGTTGGCCTGTAACATCTGAATCAAGTGTATGTTGTTAATTCGTATTCAAGATACCGAGATCCGAGCTTTTTTTCCTTTTTAAATTAAGTGTTGTGCATCTGGCTATCTGCTATACATCTTTTTATTTAAGAACAGGCAGGTTAATATATTGAATTCATTGACAGATTTATACAGGTACATGGTTCGCACGTCATCAGCCGCTCTACTTTTAAAAAGAAAGGGCGGGAGGAAAGCAATATTCTTCTAGGAACACCATAGTTATGGCTTGACATGCAAGTCTCTCTCTTGGTGAACTATGTCGATCTTACGCTCGCTCAACTACATACGCGTGCATCTGTTTGTTATAGAGTATGAGTTGGTAAGTCGTATTATCTAATCAGGTACTGATCTTGATCAAACTTGCAGTACAAGCTAGTCTCACCGCGTCGTCGTTCTAACTCCGTCATGTTGGAAAATGGCGGCAGGTACTTCCAAAGAGGGATCGCGTTTGATTCGGACGTCATAACGCACTTGCAGGACAAGCGTTTGATCGCTCCTATAGCGTATGAAGTCGTCCAGAAAGATGGATCCGGCCGTTAACTCTCAGATCGTGGTCAAAATGACCTCAATTAGGGCCTTTTACCACGCGTGAACTAAAAAACCCCGGCAATTTCGAGAAAACAATAACACTGAAAAGGTACCTTCCAAAGTTCTAGTAGCAAGCTGTTGGCCATACATGTATTTGATAAAAAAAACATCAGGACCTTCCACGAAATGCCCTTATGAACATTTGCCTACCAAACTACTTAACGAGAATTTATTTCTTGACTTACGGCGTGGAAAACTGTTGCTCACACATACGTAAACTCTACAAGACTTTCCCACACATGCTTTCGTTAACCAAAGCTCGAATCCGTTCATTGCATCATGCTATGATGCATCAGAGCGATGCAAAGAAACATAGTCACATGATTAAAGGCGAATGCTGTCGTCTCTTGGCAACTTTACAATGTTCCCCCAAACTCCTGGTGTGTGAGGGCTACGGGGTACATGATCTGCTGCAATTTATGTGTTGGTATCTTCCCTTCCTTGTTGCCAGCAAAAAGCTGCTTGGTGGGCAGCTGGGCCCAATTGCTAGGAGCGATTTTGTCCTTAAAAACCATTTAACTTGTCGGAGATTAAAGTGGTTTGTTCCCATGATCTTTATGGTCTCATGCATGCGACAAGCATGCAAAGCACACTCCGCTTGTTCCGAAACATATCAAGGCAAAGGCACAAGCACAACAGGCAGGCATCTGCTCGCTGCACCACGTGCCTCTAGGTTGGGCTTGGGCTGATCAGCCATGTATTTTCGGCCTGCTTTATCTTCCGGCCTGGGTCTTCCAAGTTTATGGGGCTTTTTTATTTCCTTATTAAGGAAAAAGAGCTACAGGTAATGCTGCCCAAGCGGGCCGGGCTTCGTGGGCCGGCCCAAAGCACGTAAAAAAACACGACACAAGTTCGACACAGGCTAAAATAAATTTCGTGCCAGGCTGGCACGGCACGGAGTGTCCAGCCGTGCTTGGGCCGCTGTCTAGTCCTAGCGGGCGGCACAGCCCGACATGATAAAGAAGGGTTTCAGTGAAAGTATAAAAATACTTTTACAAGAAGGCAACTTGGTCTGGTGGTAACATCTCTTATTTCCAAGTACAACACCTAGGCTCAAATCCTACTCGACAGACAATAGACCAGTTTCTAGCATTATTTTATATTAGGGAGAATTGGTTCAGTAGCACTGAAAGTTCTTCAGTTTCGGAAATTACCACTAAAAGTTTCGATCTTCGATAATTACCATCGGAAGACATGTATGACTCCGGAAACTAGCATTCTGTTACTTTCGGAGGTAACGTTGTTAGTTGGGGCAAAATCACCTTACCTATTCCCAGTGAGAAGTCCTCTGCCGGTCCACCGTTCCTCATCGCCGACCCTGGCCTCCCGCGCGGTACGTCTACCATGTCGCCGCCGCAACCCGAGAGCACTGTGCGCAGGTGCTTGAAGGCAGTCCGCTCCATACCTACCTCATCCATGGCCAAGCACGAAGAGGCAAGTAGCAGCAGCATCGCACGCTGGCATCAGGCAAGCAAGCCGCAGCATCTGCGCAGTGAGCGAGCAAGCAAGCAGCACGTGCCCAGCAAGTAGCAGGAGCAGAGCATGCGCACACTGGTGATCGGCCTCAATGACGCTTCGCGTGTGCGGCAGCGACCAGCACGCACGTGGGTGGGCTCAAAGGCGGCACGGGAGCGGGCGCCCCAGCAATGCGGCTCGCGGTCGCGGGTGGCGCGGCACGGGTCTGGCCTCATCACTCCAATGGCGAGCTCGAGCTATGTGCTCCAGATCTCAGCAGTATAGAGCTGATGCTGCTCCTCGACGGCGCCTCAGCAGGCGCGCAGCCATGGAGCAGCTCAACGGTCGTCGGCTCGCCGTGGAGCAGCGCAGAGAGGAGCAAACTCGCCATGGAGCACCGCGGCATGGAGGAGCCAAGCCACGTCGAGAGGAGCGGCGGCAGACCCGGACGCACTAGAGGTCGGACGGCAAGAGATAGTAGAAAACAGAAAGGCACCCCTTAGATGGAAAAACTTAACGGAATGCTTAGATTCCGAAACGTGGGCTAGCTTTCAATGGTAATTTACGGTCCTATGATCTTTCAGTGCTATTTTCCGAAACAGGTGATCTTTCTATGCTACTCAACCAATTCTCCCTTTATATTAATAGACAAATAAGCATTTTCATGCCGTGCCGACCCGAAATTAATTGAGCCGTGCCTTTCCATGCTCATGTCGGGCGACCCGTTTGGACTCTGCTGTAACAAGACCAGACTGGCAAACATCTCTTCGATGCTAATAGTATATTCCACACACAAATAGACTAGTTTTTAGCATTATTTCAGATTAATGGGCCAACCAGGCTGCGTATGGTTGCACGCCTAATGGGTCGGCCCAGCACGAATAAGCATTTGCACGAATAAGCATTTCCGTGTCATACCGGTCCAAAATTAATTGGGCCGTGCCTTTTTGTGCCCATGCCGAGTGGCCTATTTGGACAGCATTAGCTACAGGTACCCTTCATAGAAAGCTACTAAGGGTGTGTTTGGTTGGGCTTTTTCAGCTTTGGCTTTTCCAAAAGCAGGTAGCCTCAACCAAAGGGTTGATTGCTAACAAAAGCCAAAACCCAAAGCAGCTTTTGCTAGTTTATTTCGAAAGCAGTGTGGAGGTACTTTTTCTTGCTTTGGCGTTCACAAGTTTGAAGAAATTACCTATATATGTATATGTATGTATATATATACATGTAATATATATGTTATATGACTTTTATTTATTTATATACATATATCTTATATAAATATTGTGTGTTTACTTATTTATTTATATATATCTTATATATAGATATATGTTTATATGTATAAGATTCATGTAAATTAATAAATATATGTATATATATATTTATATGTATAAATATTTTTTATTCATATGTATATGTGTATATATATATATTTATCTATTTATTTATATACATGTATATATGTTATATTATATATATGATATAAATAAATATAAAATATATTATACATATATTTGCATGTATATATGTACGTATATATGATGGTATATATGATGATAAGTAGGGTAGCTAGTAAATTTCGAAAAGCCACAGTTGTTTTACCAAACGGCTTTCAGCTTTTCACAGACTCATGACCCACAACTGCTTTTTCCACAGCCCATAGCCCGCAGTTTTTGGCACAGTCACAACCCAACCAAAGACACCCTAAGTAGTAACTTCATTTTACCAGGCTCTGCTGTAACAAGACCAGACTAGCAAACATCTCTTCGATGCTAATAGTGTATTCCACTAGATAACCATGGAAAACGACCAGTATACAGAGGGATAGCATGTTGTTAAACTACGCTGTCATGTGAAACTATTTGTTGCACCACCATATCAAAATCAAGAGATTAACTTTTTCATATTTTTTCTTTTCAGAACAGAATAATGCAAAGCCATGATTGTTCACCAATTAGCAGAAAATATTAATATATATATTAGTTCAACTTGTAGGATATGTCATCTTTTGATGCAGTATAACTGCAATTTGCTCTCTTTTCTCAGGGTTCTTAACATGTCAAATTCTCCGATGGAAGAAAATAAAGTCAGAGACCATAATTGTGCATTTCGGTGACTATTGTAACCGTATGCTTTACACCAATGCTGCTAAATAAATACTATTGTTCTTGCTGTTACAAAACGTGCATTAACACAGCTGGAACACAACAGAGCAGCACCTGTATTCTTCTCGTGTTTCTCTCATAAACAATCCCAAAATAAACCTCCCAGCTTTGTTCGGTTTTGCTTCTTACTTTTATTACAAGTGTATCCAAAATGGGCAGCTAACAGATACCAGCTTACTTCCCTTTAAATCCCTTCCATTGTATAGGCAGAAGCACCCATATTATCTCTAAATCTCTGATACAAGATTCCTGAGGGTGGTTACAAGAATTAAACAGAGGGCATCAACAATGGCAGATCCACAACGCGACACTGAACTGCAGCAAGATCAGAGACGTCCTCTCTTGTCAAATAGAGTTTATGGCAACAAGAACATGAGCTCCATGCAAAAAGCAATTGGCCATACATACCAGAGCACAGGACACCTTGCTAAACTGCTTCCATCAGGCACTGTACTTTCCTTCCAGCTCCTGGCTCCAACTCTTGCAAAGCAAGGCCACTGCAGTGACATGAACAGGATGATGACAGGAGGACTTGTGGTGCTCTGTGCGCTATCCTGCTTTGTTCTCAGCTTTACAGATAGCTTCAGGGATGAGGAAGGAAAGGTACGATACGGGTTTGCCACATTCAAGGGATTGTGGGTCCTCGACGGTGGAGCTACTGTCGATCCACTTGCAGCTGTGGGATACAGGGTACGGTTTATAGACTTTGTGCATGCAATTTTTTCGGCAATGATTTTTATCGCAATCGCAATGTTCGACCAAAATGTTGTGTCATGCTTCTGTCCAATAGCATCAGAGGATATAAAGCAACTTCTCAAGGCATTGCCAGTTGCTATTGGAGTTATAGGAAGCATGGTGTTTGTTAGCTTCCCAACTACAAGACATGGCATTGGCTCCCCAGTGTCTCAACATTGATGGATTCTTCAAAATATCTCGTCATTCTAATTCCTGCTGAAGGAATAAGCAGTTGTAAGGCCCTTTAGCTGGATATTAGATTTATAAAACTTTAGGATTTCGAGCTCCTATTAATTTAGCAGTAAGACAAGAAATTATTTGCTACAGTAGATGTCAATAGCTTTTGTGTATGCAATTTATGGCTGGGATATAAAATATTTTTTTGTGTGGCATATGGAAACATAGAGGCACCAGTACCAAACCATGAATCGTTTGAGGAATTAACCGGACCAGGAAAATAATTTGATCATTGAATTAAATTTGTACTCTCTCCATCCAGAAATGTAAGCATTAGTTGACTTTCAGATAACACATTTGACCGTTTATCAAAATATTAGTGAAAATATTATTTATTTTGTTATAATTTAATTTACTACTGGATACATTTTAAGTTTAACTTATTTGTTTTAATATTTTATAAAAAAATTGAATAAGACAGATGGTCAAATGTGATGCCTGAAAGTTTAAATCCTTACATTTCTGGACAGAGGTAGTATCAGTTTACTTCCATAATCATTTCTTTTGCTAAACCGTTGGAACTATTGAATGTGCCATCTCGAACGAAAAAATATGCAAATGCAAAGTGCATATCAATTGTTTAAGAGACTAAAGTCGAATAAACAAGCCTTGCATGTGATGGAGAATATACATTAGACATCGTTGATATATTGTTCCATTCAAAACATAACTAAGTCTAGATACTCCAGAATGACAATAATGCAAAATAGTTACAAGAACAATTAAAAGTTTTCTTTAAACTTTTTTACATGAAATTTATCTTTCCTGACAAGAAAACAAAACTATAAAATACATGCAAAGCTTTTAAGAGTTGTTATTTCGTCATGTAATAGTGGCAGGTAGCAACACAACATTCTCATGTTTTTTCATTCCGTCATTACGGGGCAGTGTCATAGTCTACACTGAGAACTTTTTCTCTCTTGGGGGTCTTCTTCGGTAGCGATTATGCACTAAGCCAATAATTCACAAACAAACTATAGGGCATAAGTCAGCATATGCATGACAAAAGAAACTATTACTTTATTTTTCCACTGAATTAAACAACATCGAGGATGTATATGCCGACTATTACAATTAAATTATCAGCATTGAGACTATGCAATAGTTCAACAAGTTTTACACAAAGCAAAATTGTGAGAATCTTCACAGCAAATTGAAATCCATAACCTCCCTTTATTATATTTTTATACACAATGTGTACAAACGAAATCACAACACCATACCTGAAGAGTGAAGAGAAGGTAGCCAGGATTTCACTTGCTAACAGCTTGGGCAACATATATAGGACAGTAAAACACCATAATTTCTGAATCAATTAACAGATAGCTGGTTCCATGTCTCCTCGGCTTCTTGCCTCACCTTCTTCTTACTCCAGTACCCACTGATAACAATATTCCACGTTTCCCTCTCAGGGATACATCTTTCTGACAGCATGTCAAGCACGACATGAGCAGCTTTTTCTATATTGTTCTTTTTGGAGAAGCTCTCAACAAGGAGACGGAAAGTGGCCGGCTCTGTGGAAATGCTACGAGTCCTTGTGCTCTGATACATCCGGAAAGCCCTATCAAGATCACCCGTAACACATAATGCTGCCAGCACAGAATTATTTATCTTGACATGCAGGCTCCAAGTCACCCGATTTGGTTCGATACCAGCAAGAACCATCTCATCCAGGTAATTTGCAGCCTCCACAGCTCTTCCTGCATCACATAGACCAACAATCAGCTTCCCAAACAACCCAGCATCAGGCTTCCGGCCCTGCAGACGCATCCTATCCAAAACCTCCATTGCCTCACTCAGCCGGCTTTCCTTACAAAGCCCATCAATCACAGAGCTGTAAGTGATCATATTTGGCAACTTCCTTTCCTTTGTCATCCTATCCAGCAACTCCAATGCCGATACAGCACGTCCACCCTTGCATAATCCATCGATCAGCGAACTGTAGGTGATCAAATTAGGTGAGATCCCTCTCCTCCCCATTTCATCAAATACCTTCAACGCGTCATCAAAGCAACCCTCCCGCGCGAGCCAGTGGATAACAGTAGTGTAAGTAACAACCGTGGGCGCAATGTCTTTCCCTACCATCTCAGAGAACATGTCGAGGGCCTCTGCCAGGCGGCTACGGCGGCAAAGACCGTCTATGGCAGTGTTGTAGGAACATGCATCGGGTTTGGGGATATTCCGGAAAAGGCGGAGAGCGTCATCTATGGAAGACGCCGCGTCGGAGCAGTGGGCCTTGAGGAGGACGTTGTAGGTGGCGGTGGTGGGGGCGAATCCGGCGGCGCGCATGTCGGCGAGGATGGAGCTGGCGAGGGAAAGGTGGGAGTGCGCGACGAGAGCCGCGAGGACGGCGGTGTAGGAGCGGGCAGAGTGGGGGAGCGCGAGGTCGGAGGGCGCGGAGCGGAAGAGGTGGAGCGCGGCGAGCGGGCGGTGCGCGCGGGAGAAGGCGCGGAGGAGGGTGAGGAAGGGCGGTTCGAGCTCGGCGGCAGATTGGAAGAATGCTCGCGAGCGGGAGAGGAGGGAGGAGGCGAGCGGGAGAAGCCCGGCGGAGGCGAGGCGGGAGGTGAGGAGCGACACGGTGGCCGGGGACGGTGTGATGGGGCCCGGTGCGGACGCGGATGCGGCGGTGGCGGTGGCGGCGTCGAAGAGCTCGAGGGCGCGGCGCGGGTCGCGTTCGGAACGGACCAGACGGTGGAGGTGGTCGGCGGTGATGGTCTTGGGCCATTTGGTCGGGATGGAGTTGGCCGACGGCATCGTTGGTGGTGGGAGGTAAAGCTTCGCAGGTGTTCGGAGTAATGCCTGCGAAGCGCGAGGACCTGCATTTTGTCAGGCAGCGCGTCTTTTATTTTTTTTAACCTTTTTGGTTTGGGCTGGGTTTGGGCCAGGCCCAAAACTTTGGGCATGTGCAACGGCTACAAGTTTTCTGTCATTCTCGACCTCCAGTGCTTTGACAAGCACCGATAATTGTTTCTGTCATAAAAAAGCACCAAGAATGAATTGTACCTGTGTATTAAAGTATCAGGTGCAGAGAATCTGTCAAGCTCAAAGGTGTAATAGACTCCTTAGTATACTGACGCATTAGTATCACCCTTTATGTCAATTGTCAGTATGTCACTAGCTTAACCATGGAACGAATAAGTTACTACTAGTATTTATGTTGCTCATCTTTCGAATCTCAAATTGGCCTGATATGGTATTGTTGCTTCTTCACATGTATATGCCTTTACAGTGTTTTGCTAAATTCATTATATTTGCACCATGCCGTCATGGTGGTCAAGATTATCTCATTGATAAATTTTGAATGTACCAGTACTGAAGGCGGTATATATAACATATTGTTGATAAAGTCACCGTTGGCATGGCTTAAAAAAATGGGCATATTGACTCATAAAGTAGTGAACTGATATATTGCTTTCAACTTTTCCAAATGTTTTTTTCTTCCAAATGTTGGTAACATACATTACCGTATAGCGTGTCGTTATATAGCATACAAGAGAGCAGTCTAATAGTAAAGGGCAGTAGAGCTTTGGCTTGAAAAAAGCACTCGAAGTTCAGCCAGAGACAATTACCTACGCATAGAGCTCGTCTCCCCGGCCACGTATTGTTTGTTAAACCCAAAAGCCAAGAAGACTTCGTCCGTGAAAAGAAAAACAAGAGCCAGACTAAAGAC
>JAUNZO010002713.1:0-152639 GCA_031894775.1 Chloris gayana
TCAATCAATATCTTTGATGCACTAGGTTTGAGATCATTGGGGGGGGGGGGTAGCCGAAAATCTCTGTTCGCGACCTGTGAGGATGTAGAAGAAGAACAAAGCGGATCGATGAGTTAGGTACAAACATGCGCTTCACAATTTGGCCTTCCTCCTTCGAGTGATTCTTCCGCTTATGTTGCTCTATACATGTGTCAAACAATTCTACCATTTGGTATGTTGAGGCCATGAAATTAACCAATAGATAGAAGTGCAAGCGTTTTATTGCTTGAGAGTGACTTTTGTGAGTGTAGGGACATGTGCACCTCTAGTTTCTTTATTAATTATAGTTCAGTATAAATATTAAATCTTTTATTATACTATTAAGCATGTTAAATTAATTAAAGATATGTCTTATTAATGTATGAAATTATAATTTGAAGTACATAGTGTGTGTTCGTTTCCTGAGTCTAAATTTTAGAGTTGTCACATCAAAAAGAATCTTACTATTTAGAAGTAGTAAATAAAGTTTAATTATAAAATAAATTACAGGCTCCTAGACTAATTTACGAGACGAATCTAATGAGGTTAATTAAGTCATGATTAGAAGACGGTTACTGTAGCATCACTTTAACAAAATCTAAATTAATTAAGCTCATTAGATTCATCTCGAAAATTAGCACCAATCTGTTAATAGAGTTTTGTCATTAAATTGATCGAAATATTCATAAATAATAAGGTTCTCTTTAATGTGACAGTGCTAAATTTTAGAGGGCAGGAAACGAACAGGCCATACATGCAAATTCACCGGTTGTGTATCAAATTTGCCTAGTTGTCACATTGACAAGAAGTAATACTATTTCCATTCTTTTTGGAAGGAAGAAAGGCAACTCAATAACTCATCATCACACGCCGTACAGAAAATTAAAACCCTATTCGTGGTGTCTTGATCCAGCAGTCCAGTCAAGGTGAGTGCCGAAATGATGCTGTCAACATTTTCACTGTCCAATTACCTTTCGTTTTCGGCATCCGCATCCTACAAGTACAGGCCATAGCGCAGCCTCACTTTGGCCGTCGCGTCACCTACCAAATCAGTGTCCACGTACCAGGCCACTTGCGCCTCCCCTGAGTACCAGTGCCGTCTCGATCGGCCATCACACAATCCAAATGGATTGAATTCCGGCACGCGCCACCCAAACCGAAATTTAAGTTCATCTCTACGGTGCTACTACTAGCACACGCAAATCTTCCCGGTGCGCGCCCGCAAAGGACAAGCAGGATCAGAGCAGCGCGAAAAGGAGGCGGTCGAGCTAGTAGCGCGCATGCCTGCAGTTCTCTGCGCAGAGCAGAGCCCGGCCGGGCAGGACCAGGAGCGACGACGACGACGACGCCGCTGCCATGGGAGGGCCGCAGCTAGCCCTCTGGTGTATGTAGCTTGTGGGGATACGTCACTGGTCCTCCATGCCGGTGGACGCCCATGCCCGGGTAAAGCGAGGCACGCTGTCACCGCCACCGCTCGATGATCCCTCCCGGTCTGCTGGCTCTGGCCCAGTCCCGGCTAGCAGTGCAGTGTGTGTGACCCGCCGGCCCGGGGATTGGAGAGAAAGCGAGCTCGCTTTTCACTCCGTGCCTGTACTGTGCGCACAAACCCTTTAGCTCGGTCCTCACCTGCGGCCGGCTGAACCGACGTCAATCCACACGCGATCGAGCGGTGAAAAAGCTCTCGCCGTGTACGTCGTCTTACGTACAGTATCCTACTTACCAAATACAGTACGTACAAGAAGTAGCAACACCAAATTTGGTTGTACAGCGCCAGAATTTGATACCACTACATGCAAATCGTTCGATGCAGCCACACACGTCCCGTGCGGTAATGCCCGCGCGGGCGTAGCTGCGCGCACGAGTGCAAGGCGACGGGAATGGATGTTGGCATGTGGCCGTTGAGACTCGAGGCGCGACAGAGCGGCGAGCATGGCGCCGAAAGCAGGGAGTCCCGTCGCCGTCGCCGTCGCCGTCCCCGCTCCACGCACGTACGGCCGCGAGAGAGATCTATCGCGAATCTGCCGTGTTGACGACGGTCGAGCGCGCGGGCTGGCTGCTTCTGCCGGTGGAGCGCGTGTCGGCTGAATCCCGGGGATTGGGACGGCAGTATACGGCCCGCTGCCCGGCCGGCCGCCGGCCACGCCGAGGTGACGCTTTTTTCTTTTTTCTTTTTGATCGATGCGCCGAGGTGACGGATTTGGCACGTGCGGGTGGTGCTACAACGACTTGCTCGGCGTCTTGTGCGGCGCTGTGGCGGGTGCGGGTCTAAATATAGCTGTCACATCAAAAAGAATTTTACTATTTAAAAGTCTTAAATAAGTTTAATTATAAAATAAATTACGTGCTCTAGACTAATTTACGATACAAATCTAATAAGGTTAATTAAGTCATGATTAGAAGACGGTTACTCGTAGCATCACTTTAACAAAACATAAATTAATTAAGCTCATTAGATTCATCTCGAAAATTAGCACCAATCTGTCAATAGGGTTTTGTCATTAAATTGATAAAAATATTCTTAAATAATAAGATTCTCTTTGATGTGACAATGCTTAACTTTTAGAGGCAGGAAACGAACAAGAGCTAAGTGAATAAAATCAAACCTCCTTTCTATGTCGACTTGTTTGGCAGTTTGCGTTTGGAGTGGATGCATCTAATCAAAAAAAAAACCAGTGAAGTGATCGCAAAAGAAAAAAAACGAGTACTACCCATTTTGCATTTTTTTAGTATGATTTAATTCATGGGGCATGCGTAGTACTAGTACCACTCTTGTCCGAACGTTGGAATGCATCGAGCTGACGAAAATTAAAGTCATGAAAATTCCCCGTAGAAAAAAGAGACGGTAAAATTATGAAGCGCATGAGGGACATTATTGTTCCGGAAGAACGTACAGGTCGCGCAGCAATCCACCGGCAGCCACCCCGTCATCGTCTGGCGGCACGGCCGCAGCTGGGGTCATCGTTCTCTCGTCGACGTTGCAAGTGGGTGTGTTCGTTTCCTACCCTCTAAAATTTAAGCACTATCACATCAAAGAGAATCTTACTATTTATGAATATTTCGATCAATTTAATGATAAAACCCTATTGATAGATTGATGCTAATTTTCGAGATGAATCTAATGAACTTAATTAATCGAGCCCTGTCCGTTTCCTTCCTCTAAAATTTAGCATCGTCACATCAAAGAGAATCTTACTATTTATGAATATTTCGATTAATTTAATGACAAAACCCTTTGACGGATTGCTGTTAATTTTCGAGATGAATCTAATGAGCTTAATTAATCTATGTTTTGTTAAAGTGATGCTACAATAATCTGTCTTCTAATCACCACTTAATTAACCTCATTAGATTCGTCTCGTAAATTAGTCAGGAACCTGTAATTTATTTTATAATTAAACTTTATTTAGTAATTCTAAATAGTAAGATTCTTTTTGATGTGACAACTCTAAAGTTTAGACCCCAAGAAATGAACACACCCTATGTTTTTCTAAAGTGATGCTACAAGTAACCGTCTTCTAATCACGACTTAATCAACCTCATTAGATTCGTTTCGTAAATTAGTCTAGGGACCTGTAATTTATTTTATAATTAAACTTTATTTAGTACTTCTAAATAGTAAAATTCTTTTTATGTGACAGCTCTAAATAGTGTTACTCCCTCCGGTCACAAATGAACAGTACAAACTGTACTGCGACCTCCGGCCGGAACGTCAAACATTTTTCAACCGGAGGGAGTACTTGCCAACGCTCATCCCTACACTGCGCGTCCCTCGCTCCCAGATATCCTTGAGCTGGAGTCCGGCCCTCACGGCACCAATTCCTGTAAACGACGGTTACGAGTTCAGCGAGCGATTCCGCCCGCGCATGTGTAATTTCCTTCGATCAATGAAATTCTTGTGTTGGATCGCATCCTCATTGAGAATCTAGCCCTCGACCTCGATGAAGCGCTCAGTTATTCCTGAACCGGCAGAGGTGTTTAGATAAACAACATCGTCTCTGCGGGCGGGCCTGGCCCGATTGAAATACCGGGTGTGCCGCCGATCGCCATTCCGCTTGCCGGCCGTAATTCTGCCGGATCAGCCACCGGTCGCCGCTGCTGTTGGTTCGTCAAGCATTATCCGGACGTCGTCGCGCGTGCGGACGGCCGGAAAATGTGGCGTGCGGACGGCCGGAAAATGTGACGGGCAGGACACCCAAGTCGCCCGAGTTTTGCCGGGTACGTTCATTCGGCCATGACATTTTCGCGGCGTTGCGGCTCAAGTTTTGGGGGTCCTGGCGACAAGCCTGCCCCACCCGGAGCAGCGGCAGCGTAGTACAAATTGTGCGTCCTAGACCCATAACTTTGTTGACCTCGGCGGCGACCTTCCTGTCTGCCTTGTCCGTCTAGACACAGTGCATGGTGCACGCACACATGTGGGAGAGTGAAGAAGGTTCATGCGCCTCGCAAACACTAATTAGTTCACACCTCCGTTTCAAACATGCGACTGTTATGGGTAATTCACACTTTGCACGGCTGATAGATAATTACAGTTTCACTACACTTCAAGTGTTGGTCCCAAGTGCCAGTAGAAGTACTAGTAATCTCCTGTCCTGGATCATATATATTTTTTATGTAATAAAAAAGCTTGGCTGCGCTGACACACGTGGACTGAGAAATTCGGTTCCTTGCGGAAATTGCAGTTCCCAATATAACTCCTCCCGAAGCCTCAACCACTACCAGACGATCCAGCCAGTGCAGTGCAACATCACCAACTCCCCTGTCTTGGAAGGACCGGCGTCTCTGTCGTCCCCTGCCCGCTCGCGCCATGCCAGCGCCATCATGGTTCCAGAAGCTCAGGAGGCGGAGGAAGAAGAAGAAGCAGCAGCTGAGCCCGTCCAGAGATCAAGGAGCCGCTGCTAGGACCTCGGCGTCGTCGCTGCCCGCGAACAACAATTGTCCGAGCAGCAGGCAGCAATGCCCGCCCCCGCCGCCGGAGCCAGCGGCGGCGTGCGCCGTGTCGCCGAACAGGGCGTCCTACTACTTCGCCACCGCCGACCGCGCGCTCGGCCAGGACGGAGGAGGGGAGGAGCGCGGCAGCTCCCGCGAGTCGTCGTCGCCCGGCGCGACGATGACGCCCTCGACGTGCGCGTGGACGTGGTGCACCGCCGCCTCGGCGGCATCGACGCGCCGCCGGGGACGCCGGAGCTCAAGCTGCGGTCCATCGTCACGGCGCGGCCGCACGACGCCGCGGACGACGCCGTCAGCGTGAGCAGCGCCGCCACCACCACCACCTCGGCCGCCACCACGCCGTCCACCAGGGCGCGCGGGTTCCACGTCAAGCGCCGCCGCCGCCGGCGCGACCACCACCACCACGACGGCGGCGGCGGCGGCGCGCGGATCAAGGACTACCACCATCACCACCAGCAGAAAGCGGAGACCGCGGTGGCGTCGGAGGCGGCGGAGTCGGAGGCGTCGCGGCGGCAGCACGGCGGCGGCACGAGGCGGCGGCGGTGGCTGTACGAGAGCCTGGTGGTGGTGAAGGCGTCGTCGGAGCCGGAGCGGGAGCTGGCGGAGAGCATGGCGGAGATGGTGGCGGCCAACGGCATCCGCGCGTCCGAGGACCTCGAGGAGCTGCTCGCCTGCTACCTCGCGCTCAACGCCGCCGAGCACCACCGCGCCGTCGTCACCGCGTTCCGGCGCGTCTGGTTCCACCTCGCCAGGCACCACCTCATCTAGCCACGCCATGCCTTGATCACTCACTACTACTGATCCTAAATTCACAAAAAAAACTAGCGGATCGCGTAACATCTTACTACTACTTAATCAGCAGTGTAATATCGTGCGAGCTGGCTGTGATCGACACACGCTACGCAGCATTCTCCATCGACTTGCGTACCGTGTGTTCATAATTCTCATGTACATTCCTGCCGAGATCGTCTTGTGCTTGAGCTTAGATCGCACGCTCTTGGCTTCCTTTTTGTGTGTCGGAACTGTAGGTTGATGAAGAATGGGGAGGGTGGCACGCGCATAACCGATGGGCGCACTCCACCATCGACCGACCCCGCTTTAGCTTTCAAAAGCGAACCGAATCGCGCCTTTACAGCTCGACGCAGCGCACGATCAATGCGGATTGAGCTGTTGATCGATCCCTCCCTCCACTGGAATTTCCTTTTGAAGATCGATCAGCTAGACCGGTTGGTCCTCACACCAGGTAGGTGAGAAGGGCACTTAGCACCGGCGGCGTTTGTACCAGGCTACTTATAAACACAATTACACAAGGTGCGATTGTGCCCACCGCGAACGCTATTTTGGGATTAGTGATTTCGTCAGCCACTGTCTGCCATGATCACGACCAACGAGGTCGTCTCTCTATTCACGATCCATTTTTTCCCCACTCTATAAAACTGAGATGATGGAGGCAATCCGCGACCAAGACCGCCTCCATCATCACCGCACGTTTCCGCACGAGTGAAAGCGGAACGAGCCGACACTTTTCGACCTGCAGCCTCCAGATCCTAGCGCCATGCTCGTCTTCTGCCAAAGTGCCAATCAGTTCGCACGAACCGTTCCCACGCCGCGTAAGACCGAGCTGTCAGTTTCTCTCTCCGTGGCATGGCAGGGCAGAGTACAAGCTTCGCTGCGATCGCGCGCCCGTGGCATGCCACTGCCAGCCAAGGGACGAGGAAAAAGGAAGAGATCCCTATCGCAGCAGGGCCAGGCCATGCCCTGTGCCGCAGTGTGGCGAGGACGAAGCGGAACACGACCCCTTTGAGCTTTCGGAGACCAGCACAGCACATAAAAAAAATGCAGATCGCAAAAGTTCCGAGCAGGAAAGCTGCAGCGTGGTGCCTGGAGCGAGCTAAAATAGCTTTTGAGGCGGGGCCAGTGGATTGTGCTGCTCGTCCTTGTTGTTGTTGCTAGGAGCAGCCAGGGAAAGGAAGGACCTAACCTAGCTCACCGTCACCACAACTGTGATCAGTGTGACACTGACTGTACTAGCATGGGCTTCAGGGCAAGGATACGTACAGGGAAAAGTTTGCATATAGTACAAGAATGGAGACATTCTACTGCACTCTCCAGTCTTCCTGAAGGTGAAAAAGGTACTCCTAGATTTCAGGGAATAGGAGTTTGGTATAGCGTGCATGTTCTTTTTGAACCTTTCAAGCAATCAAAAGGGGGAAGCTGGCTGAAACTCGACGTTCTATTGAAGCAGAAGAGCGGCAATCATACTGAGTCAATATGAATTTCATAGAAGCGCGAGAACCATACTTAATCTAATCTAGGGCCTTGTTCGTTTCCAGGTATATAATTTTTAGCGGGGTCAAATTAAAGAGAATTTTATCATTTTGGAGTACTAAATAAAGTCTAATCTCGAAACTAATTGTAGACCCCCTATCTAATTCACGAGACGAATCCAACGAGGGTAATTATGGTGTTATTAGAAGATGTTTACTGTAGCATCACTGTAGCAAAACATAGATTAATTAGGATCATTAGATTCGTCTCGTAAATTAGAGGGGGTCGTGACATAGGTTTTGTTATTAAATTAATAAAAGTACTACTAAATAGTAAGATTCTTTTTGATGTGACAGTGCTAAATTTTAGAGGCAGGAAACGAACAGGGCCTAGGTCACCTTGTAGGATAATGCTGTCCTTTTTTTTAAAAAAAAGAACATGAAGAACTATCTCCGGCTGATTATTTTAGAACACGAACATTTTGGAAAACTCCTTTTTTCTGAAAGGGTACGGGAAAATTCCCTAGGAGATCCCTGTCGCAGCAGGGCCAGGCCAAAGTAAACCACCCAGGCCCGCGCGCTACGGGGTCGGGAGGGAGGCTTTCCGCTGAAATAATCTTGATCTGAATCTTATTCTGATGATTGCCCGAGGCGCTAAGTCGTGGGCTGTTTCTGTGCTCTTAGCTGGGCCGTCGTCGCCCTTCTTTTTTAAAAAAGACGATTCTCCTTCGAATCGAAACCGTAGCCTGCCCTCTCGAGTTTCGCCGGCACCCCAGACTTCAGCCAGATGGAGCCTCACTACGAGAACCTCACTCTAATCTTTCAGAAGCCTGATGTTGATGTGGAGAACACCGAGGATACTGATTAGTTCGATGAACGCTTTGCTGCGGCTTTAATTTCAGAGTAGGTGGAAAATTTGACATGCCAGTTACCGAGAGTACATAGGCAGAATAATTTTATCGATTTGCAATTTCTGCGTAGGGTTTGTTACTACCAAGATTATTCCACGAATATGCGTAATTTTGTATCTGTTAAAAATTATCTCCTCTGATATCATCATCCTGTATCACAGAGTACATTAAACAAGAAGCATTTTGGGAAGATATACTGGAGTCAAACCAAAAAACTGGACCGGGAGACATACAAGAAGTTGTTTGAATCCAACAGGAGTTTGCTTGGTAAGCCTTCAAAGCAAACTTTTTCTCTCTCTCTCTCTCTCTTTCGAACAGAGGAATTCCTCAGATTATAGTCACACATGCACGGATGAAAATGGGACGGATAATTGATACAATTTTTCTTTTGTATAGATGAAGCTTTGAAGAATATGGCAAACTATTCAAATGATCCAATTGACTACTATGACACAATTATGGAATTGAATGATATGGTTAGTGATGAAGAACAATTCACTACTATGACACAATTATGGAATTGAATGAATTCGGCATTTTTCCTTTCATTTTGTGAACTATATTCAACCATTCCTTCCTCATGGATTTTCTTTTGCTGCTCTTGGTGTCTCGGAAAAGCAAGCTCTTTACAGAGCCGTGTGGAGCTGAATATATATCGAATGAATTACTTCAGTTCAATTGATTAAGATTTCCTGGTGAGTTCAACCATGCACAGACGCTGAAAATTTATGGTTTCATGGCTGTACGGGATGGCATTGATCATCTACCGAATTATATCTTTAATAGATCACTAGAGCATGCCCAAGAGATCACTCAGGTTAGTTAATGTCAAGTTTGGGGTTTTCTCATCTACCATCTTTTGAATTAGTTAACCAAGTTTCTTGTATTTCTTTGGAAAAACTGCAAAAGTCCCATCTTTTTTCATTTTCCAAAATAGAATTCTTGCTACACCTTAAATTATAATTTTTCATACTCCGTGAAAGTGGATTTTATTCTTTCTATACCTAGATTTTCCTTTTCTATGAACATTAAAACTTAGTCCAGTCTCAATGCATAGTTTCATTTCACACTTATCAAGAGTGCCACATCAGATTTTGCGATTTAATTTGGTGGATGAAATAGTCACTCTCAATACATCTTCATGATTTCATAGACAAGCTGTAGCATTAAATTAACATTTAAGAGTTGCATCTAGATTAGTCAAAATTGGTTGGGATGAAACTTTATATTGTCAATGGGTTTCATCCCAGTTTCATATTAATTACTACGTCACATCATTTCTTTTGCTAATGTGGCACCTCATTTAATACTGATGAAATTCTCACTGAGGCTGGCTTTTGTTACGACATTGGGGTATGTTAATTATTTTGAATGCGTATTGGTATCATTGAGTTGTGAGAAATTTATTATTGGGTGCTCCTATTAGAGGAAAATATTATAATGATACAATGCACTAGCAGTCCCTAAATTTGTCTTGGTATGCCATTTAAGTTCCTCAGCTTTGGAACAGAATTGGCTCGAATCTTATGTGTCATCGAGGTTCAAAGTCTAGAAATTCCCTCATTACTGCTGACCTAGGTACTAACTGAGAATGATATACTCATTCTCCATAAATCATGATATACTCATTCTCCATAAATCATTGTTCCCATCACAGTTCATGTTATTTGGCACGTTCACAACTAAATAGAAGGCAAGCCATACCTATAAGAGAGAATTCCCTATATGCCATGAAAATTTTACTCACTTCCTTATAAGAGAGAATTCCCTATATGTTAAATGGTAATGGCACACAGGGAACTTGAACTTTTCCATGTCATAGAAGGAAGTGAGTAAAACTTTCATGGCACATAGGGAATTCTCTCTAGCTATAAGGGGTGACATCAGCAACACAACTTTGATTTTGTACCAAAATGACACCCTTTTGCAAGTTTAGGTTAGGGACCTAGATTGCACATATTGCACAAAAAAACATGTATATACTATACAGAGGGTTTATTAAACCTCTAAAATTTCGTTTCTAAATTCATCTTTGATTTATAATAATTTACCTTGTTTCTTTTTTACATATAAATAACTTTATTTCTTATACTGAAATAATTTACCACAAAAGCTTTTTTAATGATTTTTTGTGAAGATTTCAACATTCTGAATTTGCTAGTACAGGCACCAAATGTCTTAGACACAAACTCCACACTGATTACTAACATTGTCTCAGCAAGATTCACCTGATTTACCATTGATCACCCCAGCTAGAGGAATATCTGGGGCATGTGGTGTCATGGTTGAGTCTCAAGGCTATAAGCGATGGTGGTGATGCCTCAGATGATCTGATGATAAGAACATCATTGACGGTTGCTTCAGGTTCACGCAGATCGGACGGAGGTATGATATCTTGCTACACAAAGTGCGGGCGTTCAACCCTCTTGGACCATTTGACGTCCGCTTCGCTCACATTAGGTATGCAGTGGAAGCAACTATTGAGGTCAAGGTCAAGGTCTAAGGGCAGTTACTGCAATAACTTGTGGATTTAGGGATGAAATAGTGCTCATGAAACATGGGTCTGTACCATTTCCACCACCCAGGGTAGCACGGGAGAAGGAATGAAGGATGGTGTCTTGTCACCACCAATGGTGGTTGTAGCGGATGCAGTAGTGGCTGTTTTTTTTTTTTTTTTTTTTTTTGGATAACCCAGTAGTGGCTGTTGAACTAGGTTGTTTCCTGAAGCTCAAGTTTGAGGTTGCTACAAAGGAACCTGTGAGCGGACTGGAGAGGCGAAGCTACCACGAGCTTCTCTTTACCACGTTGAAGCATAAGCATACTAAAGGGGCTATCGTGATGGGTTGGATGTTCAAGGTTGTTGCGAAGGTCACTTGGTCCGCAATGGGTAAACGGTATTACCCGTTTCTTTATAATAAGAGGAGGTTGCATGGTGATCCAAATGGTCTGTGCCCATTTGACGATTAGGAGCTTTTGGATACTAGAAAATAAAGATGTAGAAAGATAGATTATGAAAATTGTATTGTCTCAACTTCTGTGTACTTAGGCCAATCATTCTTTCAGTGTGTGCTTGTTCATGTGATTGGGTACTCATGGTAGCTTGTGACGCATATGTATTTTGTGAGTATTATGTGTACTTTATTTTATAATTTGCTCACTGTTTAGGAATTATGAATTTACCTTCACCTTTTAAAAATGTGGCGAGGACGAACCTAAACACGACCCTTTTGAGCTTTCGGACAAGGAAAGAGGAACAAGAAAATTGAATATACTAGATGCATCCATTCTTCTATTCCCATCAAGTACTTCCTTTTGTTCTTAGAAGAAGCAACTTGAATTCTCGAGTGAAATTAGAATGATATACCAACACAGGCAGGCCTATCCGCCTATGTCATTATTGAATTCTTGAGTGAATTTTGTAGTTGCCTTCAATCTTTTAATTACTGACACTGAGTTTCTTGCTGTGAAAATCTACAATCCAACAAGTTCCAGCAACTCTGAAGAGTTGCAACCTATATGAACTACGAACAGATGATGCAACATATCTTCTTCAAGAATGTACAGATCAAAGGTATATATGCCTCGAGTACCGCTATAGGTCCAACCTAATTGTCCTACTCATATATAACTCAAGCTATTATAGAAATTACATATCATCATTTGAAAATTTAAAACACTTGATTATTATATATTTATCAAGTCGGAACAGAGTTGGACATTCGGGTTGGCTCTACAGCAATTCGCATATGACTCAAGGAACATGTTTGACATACTGGCATACCGCTCTTGAAAAAAAAAACATACTGGCATATAGCAATTACTGGCAACAAAAGCAAAGTGAAACGGCGGGAAAGAGACCACCACAGAGTAGAATGCTTCACAGTTCGATGGGTTAGGGATTAGAGAACCGGCGCAGTTCTGCCTTTCGGTAGCTGCCAGGACTGAAGAGAAACCCGAAAAGAACCGGTGCAGTTCTGCCTTCGGCAGCTGCCAGGATGAGCTCCTTTTCAGATCAGAAAAAGGGACGGTGTGGCAGCACTTGTCGGAAGGAGAAACTTTTGAAAACAGGCGAATGTTCCTGGTGTCAATAAGACGGAATTGAGCCAGTCCGTTCCACCGGGGCAGGGTTTCACCTTCAGCATTGCAACAGTCCATAACGTTTCTGTGGTGTGCTTTCCCAGTGTCCCCATCTTACAGACCTGTTTGAGTACGGAGTACAAAAGAACCGTGCGTCGGACGACTATTTACGGATCAAGCTGGAATGAAGTACTCATCCCTTGGAGAGAAAAATGTAGAATTAAAAAAGCACATGATAAAACCTTTTTACCTGATTTTTCTCCATTATACTGAACATTTGTGTTTTTTTGAAGTTATGCTAAAACAACTGTATAATTACTCCTAAATTGCTATTTCGGTGTAACTATAGACAATAAGCTGTGAGAGAAAAAGGTATCAATGGAATGTTACATGGTGGAATATACTATGCCATCGCAACCCTGATATCTATTCTCCCAGTAAAATTCTGCACAACACTTAACTGGTCAGCTCGTTTCCTTTTCTAACTAATTCTATCATCAGTTGTATCATCTCTATGTACGTCAAGTCTCACCGGACCACAGCGTTAAGAGGTGGAAATTCATCTTCATTTCCCATTTTACAAAATTCTGGTGACCTGAAACA
Organism: Chloris gayana; assembly: GCA_031894775.1. Lineage (NCBI taxonomy): Eukaryota > Viridiplantae > Streptophyta > Magnoliopsida > Poales > Poaceae > Chloris > Chloris gayana. The sequence continues at coordinate 12,824 of JAUNZO010002713.1, forward strand.
ATGTGAAACTCAATACTCAGTATGCTTACCATAAACACAAATCTGCAACCATGTATGACAAGTAATATTGTAACAGTTTGCACATGAATTGAAGGATCGTATCATAACAAATTTGACTACCACACAAACTTGTGGTACCTAACGACAAAATTTACCTATATTTCCATGTCCCAATCAAAAGTTAGATACCATATACTTCCTCCCCTTAAGTATGTATTTGATATTTAGGGCAACAGATCTACTGCAATTTATAGATTAGCTGTCCTACATGTCATATATATATATATATATATCATATATATAGTAATTGCTCCAGTAATTGCAACACCTCATATATAAGAATGGAGGTAGTAACTTTCTAGTCGTATTTATCTCAGCGTCAGATTTATGATCCATAAATATCTGGAAGAATGAAGTCTGCATAAAACATCTAATTCTAATGATGTTGAAATGATACTCCAAAATCACCTGCTGTGTCTTGCATCGGCCCTGGATCTCTGCGCCACTGACATGGAGGCATCTGTCAACACCTCACGGACAGAGTGTGTGTTAGTGACTTTTTTGACTTTGATGAAGAAAAGGCCAGTGCAAAAGGCCCCAACGATCCAAACTCAATAGTCTCCAATGGTGGACCATTTTTGATAGGAAAGGATGGTCGAGAAGTATTAGATATTGGAGGCTTCTCCTGGCCATTGGTGCTATGAAGGTAAGGAGGCACCTCTTGCAAAAAAGGCCACAGCTGATTAGCATTCTCACCAAACTTGTTTGAATTGGTCTCCTTTTCTATACCATTCAGATTGCTTACTGTAACGTTACGCGGTCTTTGCTCTGCACCTGTAACAGAAGATATGTCCTCCTTATGCTTATTATAACTTGGTCTTCCAGCTGAGTATTTCTTTGATAAAACTCTGCCACATTGTTGGTTTTGCAGCTTCCATGGCTCATAACTTTGTAGATGCCTTGTTGACGGTATCTTATCCTCTATTCTAGTGCCATAGCTCTCCTTTCTGGGCAATCTCCAGCTTACATTAGCATTAGTACAATTATTAGGAATACTTTGAATGCTGTTAAATGGTTGGTATTTTGGCATCTTCAACATTGCACTGGGAGTTTGTGCAAATTCCATGCCAGTACCACATTGTTGGTTCTGCAAAATGTTCATGTTCAAGCAAATGTCCCTGTGGTACTTCGGTATTTGTCTTGTCTTATTGTCATACCCAACAAATTCCTTTCGACGATCATAGCTGTGTTCAGCAACCTTCCTGTCTGAGAGAATGTGGCCCTCTATCTTCATCAATTGACCTATTTTTATTTCCTTGGTTCTACCAGGCAGTACAACTTGCTCTTTGTAAGGAATAAAACTTCCTACTGGAGCTGAGGATTGGTTGCTTTCTATCTGCACTGGACCATTTGCCAGTATTCTGCCATTCTCTCCTGGAGATGTCAATTGCTCTTTATAAATATCACAATTCTGCATTCAATACAAAGAAGTAGAGCTTTAAGTTTTTAGTGATGATGTACATATGATTTCAAACATGATTACAGGTCAATCGAAGTTGGGACTGTCAGCCAACTCAAACACCAAACTGTAGCAGTAATAACCAAAATGGCCAAATCGAATCTAAAATATAGCATCCAAAGTTTTAAGAATATCAAGAATTGAAACTACAGACAGACGGAAGGATCAAATATAGATATAGAGCACTCCTTACCTTCATGGGAAAGAAAGTGTCAGTTTCATGCATTTCAGGGCTATCCTCAGAGCTATAAATAGAAAAATCTGAACCAACATAAGAAGATGACGGCGAGAGCCCATTAGATGGAATATCCGTTTCAGAGGGCAATGAGAGGTTCTGCCGGCAAGCTACATCCCAAGGGTCCTCATCCTGTGAATGCTGGGAACTAGCTTCTAGGCTATAAGAACAAGAAACAGGAGATAATTGCATTCCATTGCTTTTCACAGAAGAAGGCAACAATAGCCCTGGCAATGTGGTGTCTGCATCCAACAAGATATTAAGGGCAGGCATCTGAAATGACTCAGATGATCCATGAATAGATTTCAACAACCCATCAAATAAGTATTCTAGGTGATACTGAACTTGACGCAGGCATCTAAACTGCAAATCCAGATCGCCTAATAGATCTGGTAACCTCAATGATAAGATAGGAAGTCCCTGTTTTCCCACGAGAGGAGCACTCCAACTTTTCTTGTCAGTGGCAAGATTGTTGACATCAGCGTATGAGTTTAATGTAGGAAATTGGTTGTTCACATGAGCTCGTGACTGTATGAATAATGTATCAACTGAATCAAATTTTTTGCAGCACAGTAAGGTAACTGCTCGTTTCATGGTCCATGTAACAATCCACGTCACACTTCTCACTGTCAGCATTCCCATTCTCTTGGAAAAACACTGAGTTTTGTTTTGGCCCATGATGGACAAGATGAGATAACCTTAGATCAGTACTTGATGCAATGTTGCGGCACCTTGGAAGACGACTGCTAAAACGGGTAGGTCCATTTGTAACATATGAATCGTTATCCCCCAAGCTCTTTGAAAGATCATGGGAAGTACTGTTCTCGTCTCCTTTTCTGTAAGAAATATTCATACTTGATAACTCTTCCAAAATATCCTTCTCAGTACCAAAGGAAGGATGAAATGCATCCATTCTAGCAATATCTGCCCTAAATCCTCTTCCATTCCTTTGCAAAGTGTTCTTGAAAAATCCATAAATTTCATTAGGAATGAGTTCTGATTGTAACATGAGAATTTGACCAAGCTTTCGAGCACCATATGAGAAAGCTGTTCGGATACGATGAAAGCTAGCTGCAAAATTTAAAATTCTAAAAGTTAACAGATGATAAACCATGAAGACACGAAAGGACGCGTAAGTTCAGCTATGCATGTTCTTTATGCTCTTATGTGACAGCAGCATAACAAGTTAACATATAATTATTAATGCAAGATTAATATGTTTTGGCCAGTTCAGACCTCTGTTAACACTTCTGCCAAGATTGTTGCACTCCTTCAGTGGATCAATTATATTCAGATGTTTCGGGCGAAATCTCGTATAGCATGAACCAGATTGACCAGAATATCTTGGAGGTACAAATACTTGATCTACCGAGCTCTTGAGGAACTCTTTGTCAAACAATAAGTCACCAGGATGAGTCCCAGTAGCTTCGACTGCAAACAAAGAATATTTAGTATTATTGTTGTATTAAATATGGTCAGGAATCAGGTGATTACTATGCCAACGGATTGCACGATAGCCCACCAGTTAAATTTGGCAAAGATGACAAAGCAACAGGACCATTCAAACTTATGCAATAGTTGTCCCAGTCAAATTTGCTAAAATATTCCAGAAACCTGTACAGAACCTACAAATATGAAAGCACATAAATAACAAAATATGAGCTATTTTAGCATCAGAGAGTAAATATGTTTTCATGTCTGAAATAAGAATTTTATAGCAGGCAAACCTCCAGAGGGCCATGGAGGGACTTGTGGAATAAATTGAATATGTAAAGGATAAGTATTTCCAGAGCATAAGTAGATATTAGTCCATGATGAGCTCCTAGCAGGCGACTTTCGTAATAGCACCATGCCTTGATTAATATGATGCTCCTTTTAAATAGATGACTATTTCCAACTTTACGATCAACCTGAAGAAGGAATAACTATTAGTTCCCGCCTGGTATAATAACCAAACAGAAGTACACCTGAACAGTACAAGAAAGCATAACTGAGCATTACTGAAAAATAAAGATTCAAATGGAACATCGAATATACAATTACAATATTCCCACGAAAGAAATGCATTATCATACCAGCTCAAGGAAACACAGTGCACATATCCCACCAGTTTGGTTGAATGAGATGTCGACTATTATATTTTCAATAGTGCATTTAATAAGCCTGACCTGAATGGATGAACGTTGCAGATATTTAGATTGGTTGCAGAACAATAAAAGCAGCATCTCAAGGAGAAAGACATGGAAAAATATATTTGTAATTGAATATCAAATGGATATACCAAGTGAGAGATCAGATTAAAATATCACAGGTTACATAACCAAATGAACGATTGGGAATGTAAATGAAATATAAACAGAAGAGCAAACCTCGGCATTGATTCGGTCCAAGTTCGTCACTTCAAATTCAGCATCAGTATTATGCTCCTCTGAATCAAGGACGCAATAAACATCATTAACCAAAGTACTGTCATGAGATGTATTTCCGAGTAAGGTTAGATCAATATCTCCATCAGGAAGGTAAGTTTTCAATGGAACCGATCCATATGCAAAGACCTGAGCAATACAATAAAATAGATGACAGACATATACAAACAGCATACCAACAGGTTCAGCACAAAATAAAACTACAAGAGATAGCAAGGCATGTTATGATCACAAAACTATACTGTCAAAAGTCACAATCACTTGACAACAAGTGTTGTTAGTAAGAAAGGTTGTACCTCTCCAAGAGGAGTACTAAGTGTTGACAGGATTATGGTTTGTCTCAATAAAGATAGGAGTACAAAAATCTGTGAATGAAATATTTCAGGTCCTCAAAAAAGACCTTTACATGATGAAGCAGGTAATATTGCAATAAATCTGGTTATACATCAGTTAACAAGTTAGGTACAAGGTTTCAAACAAAAAAAACAAGTTAGGTATGAAATGTTCAGAAAAGTCATGACACAACATGAAAGTAAGGGTTCAGTGCCGATTTTGACTCTATCTTCTGCATTTTTGGCATCGCAGAAAAATAGACAACACTGTGGGTATGCCTACAGTCACGTGATGATTAATCAGCAAGATATTATCTTCACCACACCATTTCTCCAGGGAAGAAGCCCATAATAATTGTCAAATGTTAGGATAAATACTACTCCTACCCGAGCACTGATGGCTGTAGACTATGGACAGCTATACTGAGGACTCTGCTACACATTATAAGGGATTGACATAGTAGCGACTAACGAGGACCAGTTGTTCGGATCTACCACATGCGGGAAGGGAGGCCTGAGTGAGCCCATGGCAAGTCTCAAAGTACGACTAATCAAAGTAGTATAGTTTAAAACAGCGGACCCGCTGAACTCTCGCCAGTTTTATGAAACTAAGTCCTACTTTAGATGGATATCGTAGCGGAAAATGAATGCAGGATGTTGGCAGGCAGCTGTCGGTGCCAGGCAAAGTCTCAATCCTACTCTGTCAATTCCTTCAATGCAGAGTCACCAGGGCAGGAAGATTCCACTACAGAATTCATAAGTTGCCAAACTATTCGGTAAATCCACGTGTGAGAGTCAACACGGATAGATGCGCAAAAATCAGGAAGCGTACAGTGATGCTGGTGCCTGCCAGTTAAGCAGGCCATCACGGGCAGAAACACAACCGTTAATAAAGCCAAAACTGTATTCTTGCTTACTTGCAGGTAAGCTCGTACGTTTGTTGTTTCTGCTTTGTCCCAAAAGAAAGTTCCCAGATATTAGTAAGAGCTAGATTGCGTAGAGGATTAGCGGCTTTTTAGCGCGAGGATGAGTCAACAGGAACACTCCGTACCCACAGGAAAAAGAAGCTTTCGAATGCTTCAAGAAACGTTCTACTACTAATCAGGAGCACAGAAACGTGACCTCATTTTCCTGGGCAAAAGAGTGCCTGACAGAAACGTGTCCTGAGCTGAAAAGGCCCCCGAATTGATACACCCTCCCTTTTCTGAACTGCAGAGGCTACCGTCACGACGTCATCGAAAACGAGGCGAAATGGTCAGATTGATCCCCAAATTCACCTTGTAAAACCAGGCCAGCTCACAATTACCCAACGGCAAAAAAATAAATAAAATCGCGGGGACTGCGATAGCTACGAGCCGCCGCGAGCAAATAGTTTAACGCGCAATCCCCGATCCGTACGAAGCAGAACGAATAATCAAAGGCTAATCTACGCCCCTCCAGGACGCGAGGCCCGTGAAATCCCATCCATGGAAAGCGATGGAACCTGACTATACAACTAAACAAATCGAGAGCGAACCAAACGGAAAACGAAGATCCAGTGAAAAACTACTTGTACGGGCAGTAGTAAATAAAAAACAGCACGAGAATCCCAAGGCGCGCCTGGGCGCAGAGGGAGGGGGTCAGGGGAGTACGGAGCCGGTAATCAATCCGGAATCAGGCGTCCACGGCGAATCACCCCTGCCGTGCGCCGACGAAAACCACGCCGCGGAGACGAGAAGGGAGAGAAGCGAACGAAGGAAGGAACGCGGAGATGGACGGCACAGGGGAGAGCAGAGAGCATGGGACGAACCTCGCAGCCGAGCGCGGCGCCGACGAGCCTCCGCGCGTAGTCGATGACCTCGGCGCGGCGGCGCTCGGAGGCCTCCGTGGGGCGCACGAGCCGCAGCACCTCGCCCGCCGCCGCCTCCGCGGCCGCCATAGCGGCGGGCCCCGGCGCCGGTGCACCCTTCCCTCCCGCCGCCATGCCTCAGCACCTCGGCATGCACTGGAACCGGAGAAGAGAAACGGAAGGAAGGCTTGGGGATTTTTTTTTGTCTCCTTGTTTATTTCGGCCGCCGCCGCCGCCGCGTCGTCTGGGGTTTTGGTTTTCCCTCGGCCGTTATACAGGCAGGCAGAGAGCGAGGTTGAGTGCGCTGGCTCGGGTTCTCCCTTCCCTCCCTCGCAAGGCGGGTGTAGGAGGTAGGTAGGCGAGTAGCCCGCGTCGGACGCGCGAGATGCGGAAGAAACCTGCGGTGTGTGAACGAAACCCAGGAGCCGATCCAGCCGAGAGAGCAGCTGTATATGTGCCGTGAACGGCCGTCCCTATCCGGGACCAGGATTTTATAGGGGAAGTGCTGGTGTGTGCGCTCGCGTGGTGGCGGCCAGGTGTCCGCCGCCCGTCGTCCGTGCCTTCCTCCTCGGCGTGGACCGTGTTTTGTGCCCCGTCGCCGCGGGCGGTGGTGGGGGCCCGCCCGGGACGTCTATCACTGGGACCCACAGTTCTCCGCTCTTTCTCTCTCTAATCTCCTCCCTTCTATGCGTGGCGTGGGTTGTGGGTTTCACTCTTTTGACCGCGGTTCGGTTGAACCGCACATGGAAACGGGGTGGCCCTGGCCCGGCCTCTTCTTGGATCAGTGCTGGGCAGCTGCTGGCGGCACCGCGCTAGTCCATTACCGCAGCACACGCGCGCAACCTAGTACTTCCCTACCCCGGTTCGTGACCGCCACCGGTTGGCCCGCCGCTCGCTGTTCGCCGGAGTATATAGCAAATATGGCAATGCGACGTTTCCGCCGCGACAAAAAATGGCAACGCGGAAGAAAACGGCAATGCGACGTGGACGCGCGCGGCGCGGGTGACTAATCCACTGTAACCATGTGATGTTAATGTACGGTCCGCTCGAATTGACCCGGGCGGGCAGAGCCGGTGGAAAACCGTGCCACCTCTCCCAATCACCGACTCTACAGGTAACGTGCTTGTTGCCCGTAAACGTTGTTCTTCCAACTATGGCTTGGCTTGCGGCCACAGGCTTCTCATCCGCGACACGCCCGTGTCAACGGCGGCGGGCTGCGGAATTAAAAACGCGCGCGGTTTTGGGAATGGTCGCGGCTACGGCCTGGCGGCGGCTGCCGGTACGCACGCTCGGATCGACACGCGCGGCGGCTAACGGCCACGTACGTACGCCAGCCGTGTTTCACGTCCCCGCGCGATATCTTCCCGGTCGCCGCCGCTGCCGGCCGTATCGGCGAGGCGCGACCTGAGATTGAGAAACGAGTCGATTCGAAAGGCCGCATGCGGCCTGTACATACATGTATGCGTCGTTGCAGGGCACGGCACATGCGAGGCACGCACGGATTGACAGCGACCCCGCGCGGGCCACGCCCACGCGAGTCGCGTTTCGTCCCCTGCCGAGGCGCGGCGGGGCCCAGGCAGCCGCGTCACCGTCGCCCACGCTGGCAAGGCGTGTCGCCGGGCGGAGCAGGAAGATCCACTCCACAGGAGGAGACGGCCCGGGAATCGACGGGGAAAACGTCAAAGGCGTTTCCCGAGTTTGTTCCAAGGCGCAACCGGCCAATCTCAACAACAACAAAAAGAAGAAAAAAAAAAGAGCGCAACCGGCCGAAAAGGCGAGGTACGCCATCCCTTTGCCGCTTCCGGGCCGGTGTGGCGTCAAGGTGGCTGTATTCCTCGCCTGCGTCTTCCATGCTCCTCCCACTCCCAGTCACGCACTTGCGTCCCGCCGCCCGGTGACGCGGGAGGCGTAGTGGGCTCCGTTCCACCGCTAACCGCCTAACGCCCTTGTCCTTATCGCCTCATCCGTATCGGAAGCAGACAAGGGAGACTCAGGCGACCGGAAATGCTGAAACCTTGTCGAGGGATCGGTAGGGACGATGCTCCTTGGTTTCTGTGTTGTCACCTGCGGATTTGGGGAAATGAAGAAAAAAATGTTACAGTACCAGGCCTGATGAATGTCCTCGAGCCAGCTCTGGTTACATGACGAGGTGCTTCTTGTCTGGCTCCGTACAAAACGAGAAATAAAAGTAGTTTGACTTGGCTTGTTATCACTCTCAAGCTGGAGTACTTTTCACAGGTTGAGTCGTCTCCCGCTTTTTTCTCTTCGAGGTGCAATGCGAGTCATCGTGATTATACTTTCTAACAGTCTTACTTTAATGTAAGTTTTTTTAAGACTCATAATGTCAGGTATTCAGACTAGTTTCGAGCTGGAGAGGCTGCCTGGCCATGGAGGCTTTGGATTGGATATTCATCCAGTACATTGTGGCCCGGCCAACATTTCCTATCTATTATTACAGCCCAAGGGCATATGATCCTGGGCCTGCTGGGCTGCACTGAGCAACTTCCAGGAGAGACCCAAAACTGAATTTCCAAAGGAATTCCATTTCCAAACTCTGCTAGGATGCTCGTCATCGTCAAGTTACCTTTCCTATCAAATTTGCTGAACCTTTACGCACTGTAACAAATCACAAAAAGGTTATGCCAAACCAAAAAAAAAGTGCAGCACAGGAGCACTTTTATATTGTGGAAGTATACTTCTACTGATCCAGATGGGGCTCAATCCAGAGGCGAAATGATCAGGATGTTTAGAGCTTTTGAGTCGCTTTCTTCATCAGCACAGTAGAGAAGTACTATTTGTTTATTCAGATGAGGTCCCACGAGGTTTATACCCCCACCTGTTAAAGTCTGGACCGTCGGATCTGGATCCTGCCTACCACGTCTCTCCGCCGAAAGGATAATGTAACGGCGCAATTAATCATCACAAAACCAACTTAATTAACGAAAAGAAACCGAATAAAAACACCAAGAAAAATTGAAAAGGGAAGCGCCCTCGTGCTGACCATCGGCCTCGGGCCTACCGCCGCCGCGGCGTCGTGGAACAAGAACAAGCCGCCACCCTTCGTCATCGCGACCTCCCTGCTCCCCGCGGAGTATTCCCTCGACCTAGCGCTCTCGGTCGCCCTCCCGCCTGCGCTGGTCCCGTCGCACCTCCATCATGGACGTCCCCGGCGCGGCGGAGGCAGCCAACGGCGGGATCGAAGGCTCTGCCGACCCCTGCAGCTCAAGCGGCGCGTGCCGACTCTCCGTTCACCAGATCGCCGGCGGCGGGAAAGGTTCGTTTTCTTCCTCCAAACTCCGCCTCCCCGGATTTCGATTAGCGTCGCGATTTGTACCTGGACTGCCCCAGAGGCCGGAGCGGATACGCGAGGTCGTTGCCATGTGTGATGTTTTCCGCGAGATACGGATGTTCTGTGTTGCAGTCCCAGCGTTTTACCTTAGCTTAACTCAAGCGCCTGTGCTTAGCTGTACGAGTATATTGATAGTGATAGGATCCAGAAATGCTGTCTATTTTTGTGATTTGCACAGGTAGTGGAAACGAAGCATGTGCAATTGCAAGCAAGGATGCACTTATTATCGTTTAGTTCGGGACATCAGATTGCATGTCGTGTTGCAGGCTATAATGGGTTGTGGATACTTGGGCAGGGAATCGGGATTACAAGTTGTTGTCGCGCCCGTCTTAGCTGATGTGTATGGATTATTAACTCAATCTGGATTGCAATGCCTGGAGCACAAAATCTGTATAATCATTAAACTTTTCTTCGTTTTTTAAGTATGTTGGTAGGAACTGAATCGAATAAAAAAATGAGACGGTAGTTGTGCATAATCTCTGATGACTGCTGATTATGTTTATCATCTGTGGCACTTAATTGATCAGGTATTCAGTTTGGCATCAAATTATCTGCTACAACAGTTTTAATGTTCTGCACTACAATTCCACTGCAAATCAGTGACTGGATGCTCTAGATGGGCCAACCTTCCCTTGCTCGAGAGAATGGCGAGGCCTTTTTTAAAAAGACATCAAAGCAATCTTCCTTTTTATTCGGGGTTCATTGCTGATAGCATAACTTAAAGCAGAAAATGATTATTGGTGAACTGTGAAATCTAGGGCGATGGTGATTGATGAATTGATGGTGCATAGATAGTATTACTTTTTTTACTGGAATAGATAGTATTACTTCATTTCCATATGATGTTTGCAACTGATATGTTCTGCTATTATTATTTTCTAAAGTCTGAATAGTCATCTAGTTGTGATAAAATTTCAGCCAACCACATGCTAGAACCATGACTTCCACTTTTGCCGTCACTTTTTTCTTTATTACTTTTTCCTTTATTTCTTTTTCTCCTTTTCTTTTCTGCCTTGTGACTTTTTCTTGCTACCTCTTGCCAGGTTTCATCTCTAGCCTACCCCAACTTGCTTGGTACTAAAAGGCTTTGTTGTTGTATTTCAGCTGCTGATATCATCTTATGGAGGCGGGGTCGTATGACATTTGGTGTTATATTCGGAGCCACTATGGCATGGTTGCTGTTTGAGAAGTCTGGACTGTCTTTCTTGACAATTTGTTGTGATGTTTTGCTCATTTTGACAGTTGTGCAGTTTATGCGAGTTAAAATTGCTGAGTTGCTAAATAGGTAAGCTACATGAATCCTCCTTCCTATTATAATTTCAGATTTGGTTTTAATTGTCTTTCTATGGTTTTTTTATACTAGTTATGTTTTTGCAGGCAACCTAGGCCACTACCTGAGTTAGTTTTATCAGAGGAGATGGTTAGCAATGCTGCTGCCTCGTTCCGTGTTAAAGTGAACAACATGCTCATGATAGCGCATGACATTACTCTTGGCAAAGATTTCCGACTCTTTTTCCAGGTTAGTTATCATGCGAATATTTTTGTTTGTTGCTGATTTGATATTCCTGCAGATACTTGAGATGAAAAATTCTTTGCAGGTTGTGGTTGTCCTCTGGCTGTTATCTGTTGTTGGTAATTTCTGCTCTTCTATCACTCTTGCATATATAGGTATGCCCTCTACAGTTTTTATCACTTAGTGCATGACACAATTTGGAACATATATATCAATATCATATCTTTTTGCCTGGTTAGTGTCTAACTTTTACTTATAGTTTCACTGTACGTGCATGACAGGAACCATTGCGTTGGTCACAATACCTGCATTGTACAATAAATATCAACGGCACGTGGATAGGTACGCTGGAATGGTTCACCGGAATATATCAAGGCACTACAAAATAGTTGATGAGAATGTGATCAGTAGACTACCGAGGAGCTTTGCCAGAGATAAAGACGAGTGACTTGGTTTGATATCCTGAATATGTGATGCCAGTCAAGCAACTCCCTGCATTTCTAACATTGTACATGCCATGAAATTAGTTGTCGCCTCTGGAACAAGATGATAGAAAACTACAGCTGTTCATATCTTTCTAGTTTGGTTTTACTACAAATTTAACTACAAGTTGTTAACACCCAGCAATTGATGTGGTGACGTAGATGGGAAAGAAAACAGTAGACGTTTGTATAGTACAGGCTAGTGAAAAATGAATGGGAGCGGTTACTCATCTTGCGGCACTTGCTTTGCTAACTTCATATCTGCTGTCTCTAGAAACATATAATAACCGAATAAGTGCTGTTATTATTGATAAGATTTGATTGGGAAAATCTCACATTCTCGAGAAGTGATCTCAGATTTTCCTCTCGATTACGATTAGTAATGGCAGTAAATCAATAAAAAATCAGAGCCAAAAGATGTGGTTTAGATGGTGAGTATCACTGTATTGGTACAGTAATTCCTCTATCACAGAAGAGCTTCGCCCGTACCATTATTGATTGGTAGCCATACCGCAAACCAGATCCTCAGGAACCTGCCATCCGTCCCATACTTAAAAGTTTCTGAACTTCTTTTCAATTTGTCATGGTTTCACGACGTCACTCTTCCTCATTCAAATTAGTATCAGACAAAGTGAAACTGTTTCTACGTGCTTCTTTCTCAGTACGACAAGTTTTATATTCATATGAAAACATATTACAGGCCCAGCATGGTTACATATGCCCTTCAATACTCATCAAGAGTATCCAGAATTCCAGATTCTGGCTAATTTAACTGAAACACATCGTGGCTGATATAACTAGGGCGCTCTCATCTGAAGTAGGATTGTTAGCCAAACTACAGCGGCATCAGGAACTACATGACCATTCATTTGCCAAACTGAGATAGCATCTCCTGGGCAGTCTCACGCCAGATATTGTAGAGATCGTCTAAAAACAGAACAAAATGCACCTGCAAACAAAATTCATATCAAATGATAATATGCCTACTCAAGTGATAAAAGTATAACAAATCGGGAACAAAAAAATGATACTACTACATTGACTACTACAGTAAACACTACAACGCAAATAAGAAAGGCCATCTGTACACCTAATGAAACCAATGCAGAAATGGGTGATTCCTATACCTTTGTGTAGAAATGACACTCAAAAGAATTGACTTTGAAATCCATGTAGAACAAAGAAGTATATAATCATGAAAATGATTAGACACAAGTGCTTACCTCTTTAATATCCTTCGAGAATTGTTTTGCAGTTGAAATAGCTATTTCTGATGCTTCCTTGGGAGGATAGCTGTGCATATCAAAACATGTTTTAACTTTACTAGAAATTGGACAAGGCAAACAAACAAACAAAAAAAACTGAGTGCACAAAGGTAGGCAATGTAATGTAAACTGACACTTGGCACATACCGGAAAACACCACAAGATATAGCAGGAAATGCAATGTACTGAATGCCATTCTCTTTAGCAAGCTTCAAGCTATTCCTGCAATTAGCTCATACAGTTCAGAAAATGTCACCCTTGACTCAGCAGACAGCATAACTGTTCATATAAATTCAAAATGGAGGACTTACTCATATGCATTCTTCAATAACACCTCAGGCTTGTAGACCACATCATATATGGGCCCAACAGTGTGTATAATTCGGGAAGCAGGAAGCTTGAAAGCTCTGTTCAAATTTAATATCAGGTAAAGAGAGAGATATAGTGCGCAGGGCATTCTGGTTGTTTTCATAATCAGAGTGAACCAGAGAAGGTACTAACGGAGTAATCCTAGCTTCTCCAGTGGGGCAACGAACTCCAGGTTTGACCTCCGGAACTTTACGGCATGCTTGTACAAGTTCTGGTCCAGCAGCTCGATGGATAGCTGAGTCATGAGATTAAATGAGGGAGCCCATCAATAAGCTGAACTATATATCATTTCTCAAAGAATGTCATTAATTAATAGTTACCTCCATCAACACCTCCACCTCCTAGCATACGTTCATTAGCAGCATTAACCTACCCAAAATAAGATCCAGTTATCTTCTTTGTTGCCAAGTGACCACATACCAAAGTTATCGAGTATGGAAGTAGAGGATAATCCAAGACATAAAACAAAACAGCACCCAGCTTTACAGCATGAACGAGACATCAGGAACTATATACATGAATTGCTGGAAGTAGAACATTGAATATACAAAAAATAAAAAAAGAGCTTGGTGAAGGAATGATGACTATGACTTCGAAATTATTGTGCTCTTGTAGTACAGATTATCACAGACTGACCTCATGGAGCAACAACAACATGGCTTCCCGTGTAACAAGCATGTTAACTGAGTCCATTCCCCGGCCGAATTAGACTGAGTACCCTCATAAGATGGTCGTTAGAACTACATATTCAGTCCAGTTTGAGATTACATTTCAACTCGATCACATTAAAACATGGTTTAGAATTTCTGGGCGGCAATTTCTAAGGGAATCAGGCTACGTACAGCAGATCAATCAAAGTGACATATCCAAAGCTTTCTCGACCATGGGTTTGTCACCAATCTAAAGTTAGAAAGTGCAAAGTACTGTAAAAGAATACATGTCCAAACATAGTGTAAGTATGACGCAATCCCTTACTCACAGAATCAACTGACGCCGATTTTTTTTAAAAAAAACTCAGGAACTCTATCTAACTACTACTAGTCCCTTTCATCCCTAAAGAAGTGAGGGCTACCCAGTCACATCGGCCAATCGATTTTTGCAAAGGGCAGCAGTAACCAGCAAAACAGCGCCCTAATTATCGCGAAAATGAAGAGGAAGGATGCGACGAAGCGTACGATGGCGTCAGTGGCGCCGTCGACCGACCACTGGGTGATGTCGCCCTTGAGCAGCTTGAGCACGCCAGCGCCCGGGTCGTCCGACAGCCGGAACTCCTCGCTGCCGTCGAACCCCGAGGCCGCCATCGCGAAGGCCCTCTTCGCGCCAATGCTAGGCCGGCCGCGCCGCCACTTGGTCGCGAGGGGGAGTGGAGGCAGCGACCGCGTCAGGAAGAATCTGGTGGCCGCACGCGACATTTTTTACGTCTCGAGTTTACTAGTGGGAGTGGCGTTTCTTTGAGTTTTGGGTTGGGTTGAAAGCCCCTGGTAAATTTGGGTCTCTGGAATGCTTGATCCGTTTCGGTCCATGGGCCTGCAAGGCCCGTTTTGAGCTTCGTCAACATTAGGCCTTGAAGAATTAAGCAACGTATATTGGTCATCATCTACAGAGTAGAGTAGAGAGAACAACCTTTAATCCAATGAGGGATATGCACTGCGTTGTACTAGAACTCAAAAAAAAAAAAGAAGTTCCCAAGTTGATGATGCGACGAGCTGAAAAGCAAATGCAAAATAGAACCTGACTTGGAACGCAACGTATCTAGGATTGGATTGTCGAGCTTTGTCGTGCAATGATTTTCACTTGACGCGTTCGTTGCTTTACCTGGCCGTCCACAGTGCGCACCTCTCTTTCCCCGAAACTGCTACAGGGTCGGGAAGCAAGGAATCAACCAGGAAAGAGCGAGCAGCGCGTGTCGATTGGTGAGAGGGCGCCGAGTAGCATTTTGCTTTTCTTTGCTTTCATTTTTTTTGAAAAAAATCAGTGACGGGTAGCGTTGATTTACCACGTCCCGCGCGGTGCTCTTGGACAGACACAGATAGGGAGTAGAGTGCTGTAACCTTTTGTGCGAAAATCTCCAGCAAGCTTTATACTCGGCAGGAGTACGAGCGAACAAATTACAGGCATCTTGCTGGACAGAGCACATTGGCACTCACTGCTGTGTGCTAAGGCGTTCTGTTCTGATCTCTCCAGGGGCACTTTGTAGTTTTAGTACTTTGGTAACACAGCACATAGTATTCTTGCAGATCAAACGCGCACGTACAAACACGTCAACATTACACGCTCCGCACACCATTGACACATATATAAGTATGCAGATCATAAGGTCATGTATTAATTAAGTTGCAGCCAACATCTATCGATGCCTATCAGGCATACATACTATTGATGCTAACTGAGCACTGGTAGGTCGCTCACTTTCTCATGCCAATCACACACCCACCGACAGACGCACACATGCTAATCCAGTTACATAATACCAGTAGCACCACTAATCAAATGGTTATTATGGGGATCAACGGAGGAGCTCGTCATCAGCTCCTGTACGTGCCGGCCAGAACGAGCAAGCTAGTAGTGAATTACGGTGGTTAACTGAGCCACACCGGGCGCGCAGGTTAGCTACTCTGCCGCCTCGTGCAGCACTTCACAGCCGCGGTGTTCGAGGTAGCCCATCGCCGCGCCGTACGTCATGAAGAGAGCGAACGAGCCGCCGTCGATGTCCAGACCATCGTCTCCCTTGTGGAAGAGCGCGCCGGCGAGGTAGGCGCACAGCAGGAGCTGGCAGGCCACGCCCGCGGTGAGAGACGCGGAGGCCAGGCCACGGCGGAGGCGGCCCGCCTGGCGCAGCGCCACCGCGGCGGCGATCACCTGCGCCGCGCCGCAGGCCAGGAGGGCGCGCGGGATGGCGCCCCTGGACAGCGACCAGAAGCACTGCATGCGCGCGACAAATTAAAATGGCTTGTTAATCGCTAGTAATGTAGAGTGGATGAGCAGGGACACGTGCACGAACTGTTTGGATACGCAAAGTCGTCAGGCTAATTACCTGGGAGGAGCAGGGCATCTTGGCGGTGCGGTCGGCGCCGAAGGCGGTGGCGGCGACGCCGGTGAGGAGCAGCGCCCAGCAGATCGTGCGGACGACCGGGAACGGCGACGGCAGCTTGTCCGTCGCCGTCGCCAGGAGCGGCAGCAGCTTCTTCTGCGTAGAAAGCGTAGTAACGTGTATTAGCAAATCAAACGAAACCAAAGATCCATGCAATGAATGAGATGCGTGTGGATGAAGAAGAACAAGGGGAGGAGGGGGAGTCACTTCAGCAGCCATGTCCGTGGCCGGGACTGCTGCTACCAGCGCGTTGCAGCTGATTCAGTCTTGCCTCTCTAGGTTCTTGTCGTGTTGGCTGGTTGATGAGTGAGCGAACTGAGCTGAGAACCCGGCAGCTTATAAAGAGGAAGCACTCGCAAAAGATGGATGGATTTCGGAGATTCGAGAGGACTGAGGAGGCCGGTGGTGCGAGTAGTAGTAGCTAGGTAGCTCGGTCCCCGACGTGTCGTCTTGCCCAGCTCTCCTCAATTGTTTCGAGTTATCTGTATTTTGCGTGACACTGTGGCAACAATAAGGCTCATTTCAATTTGCCGTTGCTAATTATAAGCACACATATGGCAACCTTGAGCATGACGGGAAATGCCGTATATCAACACAAACGCTACACCAGCAAATTTCACTTAATTTTGTATACTTCAAGGCCCTGACGGCTTGAACAGGCAAACATGCTCATCTCACTTTCATATTAAATCTATCCTCCTACCATACATCCTTGGAAAAGATAACGCGTTACCACTGAATTTGAAAATCGGGAATACACGACAGCTCATGTATTCACGATTACAACACGCCAATGTGAACAAAACAACATTTTTGGCGTAACGAGATGAAAAAATTGTTTAATTTTTGAAAAGGAAATCAAAAACTTCACCAGAGCACTATACCCAACTAATAAATGGTTGGCATTCGTGCGGTTCACACTGAATCAGTAAAACTATCACAAAGCCGACCTTTTGTGTTGTCTGTAGATCAACCAATCGTGATGCTGAACTCACTTCTTCACTAGTGGCCTGAGCATATATTGATGAAGCCTTTGATAAGGTTTGAAATTCACGAGTGAGGCCTATGGCCACTCTTGTACTTCCGCAGGACTTAGAACGAGTTCAAATGGCCACTCTTGTACTTCCGCAGGACTTAGAACGAGTTCAAACCACAAATCCATGCCTTAAAATTTCTCCTTTTTTATGATTGTATTTTTTTTTAACCAACTGATTATTCCATCCTTCCCTTAGCAGAGGCTTGAATAAAATTGAGATGACACCTTTAAGGATTTGACATCATCAATTACAGTCCACGACTGCTCCTGCAGTTTGGCAGCCTCAGCAATGTCTGAGTTGCAACCATACACATGGACGGCTAGTCGTCTCCGCTTTGGAGATGTTAACCTTATGTATGTATTGTACCAAGCGATAACATCATCCTTCTGAACCGTCCTAAGCTCTTCAGCTTCCAGTTTTGACATATCAAACATGTACCTGGATATACAGAATATGAGACCATGAATAAGAAATACAACATGAAATAGTAATGAAAATATCAGTATCATTTGGATGAGTTTTAAAACAAAGGTAACATAAGTTCTTTGATTAAGAGCATGCATATATTGATGCATGCAAGTCTGAATGTTATATATCAGAAGAAATTCAAAGTCAGATTTCAGAGTGGTGTGAGAATTTTCTTTTCCTTTCCCAAACCAGATTTGCCAAACTACTATATTCCCTCTGACACGGCTCAACCGTTGAGGTGACAACTTCAAACCCACCCACCTGGTGACACTCATGCTATTATGTCCATTGTGTGAGCTTCCCTATAGCAGCAGAGGTATGACTTGCTACAGCAGTGCCATGACCTTGCTCTCTGGGGATGGTGAGCGATGGAGTGGAAGGCAAGACATCGAGGAAGTATAGGAAATCCATTCAGAACCCATAATGAAATCCTAATGGCAATTGGTATAGTCTATTGGCATGGTATTCTCTTTCTAGAATCATAAGGTTTGTTCATTTTCTTGTGAGTATGACGTTCCATGAACTCTTTCACAATTTGTTTCTTTACACCATTGGTTTGTGATGCTTGCCACAACCGCAATACTATAATGTTTCACTATTGCAATACATTGTATTGCTCATTCGTTAAACCAATTCCAAATTCATATTCAATGTAAGACACGGGAAAGAATATTGTACCTTTTATCCACAATTTGAGACCAAAAATCGCTAGTTTGATAGCTGAGAGAAGGATCTTTTTCCAGTTTATCAGCAATTAAACCACTTCTGTGGTGCTCAAAAGTCTCTTCATCTAGTTCATCCTACACATGTACAACCAGAGTTCGACCAGAATTTAAATTGATTTCAACTTTCAGAAGCTATGGATTTTGCCATACAAAAAAGAAACAGATCAATAGGTGCAACAAAATACAAACAACTGAATTCCACAACCACTTTAATACTTAATATTCTCAACATAAATAATGGACACTAAGAACAATTAAATAACAAGTGCTTTGAGATATTTTTTGCAGTGTTACTGAAGAAATGTATACTATTAAACCAAGGTTGATAGAACTTGAACATGTCGTTTAGAAATTTAATAGCTAAACAATATTCCAGATTAGCTTACACTCTGTCAGACACGAAGAAATGTCAAATAAAATATTTGAGTGAAAAAGAGACCATGCAAAATGAGATAGAAGCATACCAGCAAAGCAGATATTCCATTGATAAAGTTATCAATCCGACTTTGCAAGTGCACAGGGCTATACTTGGAAGACATAACTCGAAAACAATAGGCCAGCATCCGGTAAGTCATCCGCGGACTAGAGTCCACAGTATAGCCAAGTTGCTCCTTGGTTCTATTATCAGAATACCAAGGAAATCAATGAGCAAAGACAGTTCAAAGCATCAAATATATTTTTTGTCAAAAGAATTTGATGTAAAACAAACATCTAAACTGAGCAAAAGTCCTACCTCAGCTGATCAAAGCAAGGCTCTTCAATGATGCTGCTGAAAAGATCTGTAATAGCTCTCAGCCTTGTTGCCTCCTTTCCAATGTCTTGCTCAATTGGGAAATAAACCTAACAAGAACGACAATGCATCAGAACCATATTAATTTATATGCTTAAGCAAGCAAGAAATAATGCTACCCCAGGGTTCAAAGCTTAAACCCTGGCCGCATTGCAAAATGTATCCCATCACAGGAACACTGCCCAAGACCTAGAGAACTTGGTGGGAAAATACTATTCAGTGCATAAATGACATGTGCCTCAACTCTTTAGTGAATAAACTCAAGTCTCCAGATATGGATAATGTCATCTTATAATTGAAAATCTCGAACCACATGTAATGAAAGCTAATAAACAATGTTGAAGTGCATCAGATCGATTCCTACCTCGACAACAGAATTCTCTTCAAGATCATTCTTCACACACACATTTCTAACAAAGTTCGCACCATCAGGGATGCAGATAACTCTTTCCCCATGCCTTGCGTTCTCTGGCAGTGTCTGAGCTGACAGAATATTGCGGAATATTTTTGATATATTCATTGCCTCCTCTTCTGACAGGTTACCATGACAAAGTCCCTCAATGTGCAACTGCACAAGTGTGAACAAAAAGTGGATTTACCCAAATTGTCATGCAAGGGGGATAATAAGTTACAAAAAGAGAGAGATACGAGAAACATGCAGTTAGCAAGCATTAGCACCAACAATTGCTAACAAAAATAAAAAGTATTGACGAGGAAACAAAATGCAGAGAAGAGGATTATTGTAGTTTTGGCACCTGAGAAAGAAGCTGGGGTACAAAAGCTACAAGGTCAGAAAATGTCAATTTCATAAGAACTGCTAACTTGTCATCGACATCCCAGAACACTTCACGCAATACTTGCAGCCTCAAGTAGGTAGAGTGACTCATAGGCTTCATATTAGTGTTTTTGTAAGCTCTTTCCAAGTCCTCCTTGATGACCTAGTGAATGAATGAAACATTAAGTGCTATCTGGAAATCATATCTTATTAAGTCTTCCAGAAATTAATGAGTCACATAAAAGGAAATAAAATATGCTATATTTTGACAGATCAGAAATTAATTCAAAGATTATTCGACGCCAAGTCCCTCCCTCCCTGTCATTCAATAGGGGAAAACCACAGATTATGGCAATCGGTGGTCCCCAAGCAAAAGTGTTGTTTTAGGCTGGTAAATAAGAGTTTAGGGCACTGAATTTGGCAGTTTTAGCTCACTGGAAGTTACACCGAAACAAAAGGCAATTTCCCTTAAGTCAATGAAGCTCCGTTCCAAGATATAAAACGAGATAAAGCAACAAACTGATTAAGAAAAAGATCCACATTTTAACTGGTGCCTGAACTTTTTTATGGCATTTCAACAAGAAATGTGCCGACTAAAAGAAAAATACCGAAACCCACCTTTTCAGCTGGATCTCCTAATTCATTCTAACAGACATATTTTAAAGAGTCTTTACTCACAAAATACATTACCTCAAACCTATCTGTCTTTGGAGAAAAGGACTGAGAAGCAGACAAGATGTTGGAGAGGAGGATTGGAAGCTTATCATTGTAACCATAAAGCTTTAACTCAAGCTTGCTACCAACAACAGATAATGAAGTCTCCAGTTTAGCCACATAAGCCTGAGAAGTGAAGAGTAATAAATCAGTAGCAGAAAAATAGCTAAGATTGGTAAAATTATTTGAAGAAGGTGACAAAAGTGCCAGCACAAAAAAGAGGTTAGGTAAATTCTATGATATGTGATCAGAGCAGAAATGCAACTAATGGTGTATCCACGCTTTGGTGCCTGTGTCGCACCACCCTTTAATACACAAGGCTTTAGTGAGTGAAAAAAGAATTTCAATGTAAGAATATGTAATAGCAATTGAGACCTTCATTAACTAACAGCTGAACTACATTTGTTAGAAATAAGATCTTTGTTTTTATTGCAAATTATATTTCATAAGTAACATTTAATTAGGATGTTCTGAGGATAAACAACTACAACTTGGACCATCCAACTTACTCCATATCAAGTATAACTTTTCACCACTCATATGATTCAATTTATATAGATCAAAAGAAGCAAAAAGAAAATGAATGTAGCCACAAAACTAGTTATACGCATACCCATAACCTGGAGTGAATTTTAGGTTCAATGGAAGCACAGAAGTAGTCTTGGATAAGTTGAAAGAAGAAAAATAGTACTCACCTGATAAAGGACCTCATTGAGCTCGTCTTTCAGAAGGTTTACGAACAAGTCTGTCAGGACAGAATTTTCGAGGCTGCTACAGCCATCCTTGACAGATATCAAAAAGTAAGTGTTGGCGCGAGGGACATTAAATGTCATGTCCATCTTGTACCAGAGCTTTATGAATGGCTCATCCACAATGCAACGAGGGTAATCATCAACTGAGGTTTTAGGAGTGTTGGCATTTCGTAGAGTGAAATCCCCTGGGATAAACTCATTTTTCCTAGGTAAATGTAAATCGGCATCTATTTTTACAGGATTTCGCCAACTTTCAATCAAAGATGATGGGATGTCCTCCTCGATGTACTGTGCACCAAACCATGGCTCACATTGAATAACTGTATGCAATGAATGGCATTAGAATTAGAATATCATGAGGCAATCAAGCACGAATATGCAGTTTAACCGAGACCTTTTCTCACGAGTGCTACAGATGGTCTATAAGCTACAAACACATCATTACCAGACAAGAGTAAACCATGACATTTAAAGATACAAAAATAACCTTACTATGAAGAAAGTGGTGTCGTCAACTTTGATTACCTTGGGACTGCTTATCAAATGATTTACTTAGAATATCAACCCTCATGTTATCTGGATTGAAGAAGCTCAAAGCATGCTTGATCAATTCTGGATCCCAGTCCTCATAAATATACTCTCCACAAACAATGTGTTTTTCAGAATAGAATAGCATGTTTTCTGAAAAGAAAAAGACTGAGTATAGAATGGACATCAACTAATATCAAATCTAAAAAGAAATAAATATGTCAAGACCTGCAAGATCAACAGCATAGTCATCTGGAGGTTGCTCTTCTGCGAATCTGAACTCCATGTATCCAATATCCTGAAGTTCCTTAAAAATCCATTCTTGTGGCTCAGATTGCTTAAGCAACTTTATGTATTGGTATACAGCACCAATAACGTCAAATGCCTGCAAAAAGGCATAAAATGAAGGCCATAGTACGAAAGGTTATTGAAAATAAATTAGCAACCTGCTGAAAAAAGGAAAAAATAACAAAGAAAACTTTCAGCGTGGGAATGTATGAGTGGTGACCAAAGTCTAGAAGTAGCATACTAACATCATAAGTACACCTTCTAATGCCACATAGCATCGACCAAAATTATTGCAGATGCTATGCAATAATGTCAAAAGGACATGAACCCACTTAACCCAGCTACCAGTCACCAGTAAGGCAGTAACACATTGAGACCAATGATAAGGGGCTAAATTTGTCCGTCCACTTCGAAAAATATAATCCCTATGGACAAGGAGAGGAAATGGACTAATTTCCTGCTGATCCGAAAGGATTGGTCCACTGATTATATTACAAAACAAAATGAAAGCGCTTAATAAATCGATTGCAATGTTGCCTTCAAAATACATATTCAGCACTCCACATATCACATAAGTATAGAGTATGACACTTTTGAGGAACATTGCCGAACACTCGAACTAATGCCCATTATTGGCCCTGGTCCTCCAAACAAATGGTTCAACTAGCTCTATAAGTGAAAACATCCAAAAAAGTTGATAAGTACAAACAATCAAAGATGCACAGAAGATTATTTGTCCTTAAAGTGTTTGACAGCCAAACTGATGGCAGAAGTTCATGCACCATAAGAACTGAACTTAAAGTGGTTCCCACAATCTTTGCTTGCAATTTTCTATCAAAATCCAAGCTTAGCTCCTGTAAGAGAGATTATTTCAATAGTTCTTCAAATAAGGCCTTGTCCATTATATTTAATTGTAGCTTCTTGTGAAGTTTGTAGAGTTCCAAACTCAAACAGTTTGGCAACAAATCAGATGCAGTAATTTGATAAAAGAAAAGGATAGAGGTCATTTGAATATGCACAGGATGAGAAACAGTGAGTACAGTGCATACATTTTTCAGTCCTGAATCAGTAAGGCGGATAGACATTTCAAAAATATAGGCATATGATGACCGTTGTGATCCTCCAGTGCCAACACCAGCACTCAATGAGCTCGCCCAACCTTTAGCTTTCAGGAAATAAAGTAAACTTCCCTTGCCCTCTGCAAGGAAAAATAAAACAATTGTTACTAACCATGGAGTATAAAGGAAATTTTGCTTTATGCGTTCTTCTAACCCACATCAACTAAGAAAACAACTAACTTTATAATGTCCATAAATAATTATTGTCCTTTACTGTGATTGCATGAGGCAACAAGATTTTTCTATAGGGATGGAAAAAGGATCATTCGTTACTAAAGAATATGTATTGTAAAGAAAGAATTCCACATGCTAATATGCCATACGGCAAAACTGAAAAGGTACACAGGGGCAGCAACAAGTGTCGAACAATCTTAACAACATCCACTACAGCCAGGCAGAATAGTTATTACGGTCAGTCGGTCACATCAAAAAGGAATGAAGGATGCAGTGACAGGAACATTGAAACATCTTATAAGTTTTCTATTGAGAACTTCATAGTGAGAAACAAATATTGAAAAACAAAAGCATGAGAAATCAATTAGATTCTTAGTGTTCAACAGTTGAGGATGAAAGTTCCAAAGTGTATGTGTTGCAAGCTATTTACCATGACCAAGGAGATGTGCCAAGTAATCTTCTGGTTTCTTCATGTATTCCTTGTGCAAGCAAGGAAGTGTCCATGACAAGCAAAGGCTGTGAATATCTCTAACAGCGTCTAATTTGTACAGTTTTCCTGATTTCCAGAATGGAATGTCAGTCTTTGGACTTATATCCAACAAAGGACCAGCTTTAACCTTGCTAAATAACTCCAGGGTCCAGCCTTCTAGAATGTCAAGGGGTTCTGAAACAATGTAACATTAAAACATTAAGAAATTAAAGGGCAGAAGCATAAACTCACAGGTATGATCATGGCCAAATGAGCTATTGTAGTTCAAATAGCTCAAAAGAAAAACTATGCAATCATATTGTATTTAAAAAAACTGAGCATTACCTCCTCCAATTATAACCAGCTTCATCGCCCCTCCATGGTAGTTTTGAATGTACATCTGTAAAATCTCTTCCCGAAGATTTATTCCACTTCCCATTGCATCCACCAAGCTTTTCTTGTTTCCTATAAGACAATAGCAAAAGTGCCTTGATACAGATCTATGCATGTGAAAAGGTCTAGCTCAATTCATGCAAAAATCTATAGTTGATAAACATACCCCAGGTAAATCTGTTCAAAGGGTGCCCCTCAGAACAAGTATGGGACTGAAGCTGGTAAAGACGGCAGCTATCGCTTTGCAGAACTTGGTTAAATTCTGATGCAATATAATTGAAATGCAACAATAAATGTTATTGTGATGTTTATAATTACAATTCAAATAACCAAAATAAGTAGTCGTGGTTTACAAGAGATAAAACTATATACCTGAGTCCACCGCTAATATCTCACGGTCCATTGCTTCAGCCTTAACAAGTGGTGATACAAAGAACTGAGAAAATCTAATAATGGAATCAGTACTATGTATAATAAGTTCAAAATTCAATATAGACTTCATATAAAATAAAGAAGAATAGTAGAATGAGGAATAAGAAAGTGAACAGATAACAGCTACCTGTCTAAGGCTCCCTTTAGATGATCCCGTTTGACCTCAAAATGGTAGCACGTGTATTCAGTTTCAGTGAAAGCATTGGATGCACCACCGTGTTTGGACAGGTAACTGTCATACTACACAAGAGAAGTTATCTGAGTAACTCAAATAGTCAATGTTTCAAAATTTCTCAGACATATAGCATTGTGCAAAGGTAAAACATAATAAAGCAGAAAGGAGCGTCGGATGTGAATTAAATAAAATATAGAAGTGCAGGGAATTTCCATAACCACAGTTGTCCACTCAATCTACAAGCACACCTTCTGCTTACCAGAAAATTTGGAGAAGTTCTATACATGGAGTATAAATATATAGCGAAAGGAGATTTTTGGACAGGAAAAGGCGAATAGAGAATAGGATTAGATTCATTATCTTCATCTGATGATGTATATTTGTCAAAAAATCATTACAATGGCCACCATATTAAATGTTATAATAGATATTTCTTGTGATATCTGCTAGTGCATTTTGGACATTCTAGTTTATTTAATCAACAATGGCATGATCTTTAATAAACACATAGCAGGGTGGGTTGTTCGTGCTATCACCAGACTGAAATTCATATATCGAAGCAGAGCAACATTGTGATGATAGAAATAAGGAACTGACAGTTTGAAGTTTGGACATATAAGACTTTCTCAGTAACGGCTACTGCCCGATATTCTAGCAAAATGTAGATGCCATGCACATAATACGAACCTCATTTTCATCGGGAAATTCAGAACTCCCCATAAAAAGCATGTGCTCTGCAAAATCATTGCAATATTTTATGTCAAACCGAAAAAAGGGTATAAAACACCAAACTAGTTTATTAGATTCAGATCTAACAACTGAGCATTTAGGATCATATCCAACTGTCAGAATCTTCAAACAGAAGAGGAATAAACAGTTTGAAACCACTTAGCATTAGCCATTAGCAAGTAATTCAAGATATCCAAAACAGAAAAGAGAGATTTCATACCTAGGAAATGTGCCAGACCTTGTGCCTTTGGAGGGTCAGCAAAACTGCCCATTCCAACACACATAGCGGCAGCAGCCTGAAATGCAACGTATCATAGTCAGAGGATAAGAAATAAAAGTGCAAATCCCAGAGTGCACCAGAGTCCCAACCACACTAAATTTACAACATAAAACCATACGAGTTAAATAGCCGGAACTAGTGTGATGCACAATAATCCTGCCTCAAACTCGTGACATGTTTTTCCACCATAGAATTCATTACATGTATGATCACTCTTGACAGCTCGAGGGCATCAACTTACTGATATTACAATTATTCACTTAGCCGATCCATCCCAAGTGTCACTAAATCAATCTAGATCCCACTGTTGAATAGTAACACATAATCACACTATGTTTAAGTTAAAAAAATGAATGGAGTAAGACTACTCATCGCTACCTTCTTAACGACTGGTTCGGCGCCACCCTTCTCTTTCCTTCTCTTCGGCTCGCTCCCATCCTCTTCTTCTTCCTCCTCCTCCTCCTCACCTTCATCGCCTCCGTCCTCCCCATCATCATCGCTGTACTCCTCATCGTCCTCCTCGTCACCTTCGTCATCCTCATCCATGTCCTCGACTTCGTTCGGCTTGGACGCGCGAGGGTCCGGGTGGCCGTCGGCGTAGATCTCAGGGTCGTGGATAAGGAGGGCGCAGAGGCCGTTGGCGAGGCGAAGGAGCCGGTAGGAGCGTTGGTCGTTGGGGGACTTGATCACCAGCTCGTCGTCGCGAGACATAGCCGCCGCCATCCCGGCGTCGCCGCCGCCGCAGCCGCAGCGCCTGGAGATACGGGGAGCGGAAGATGTTTGGAGATGTGCGGCGACAGTGTGACAAGGCGCCTTCTGCTTCTGGGCTTGATTTAGTTTTGGGAGATTAAATTAGGGTTTATGGCTTTATGCAGTTCGAATGCGAATTCGATTTTTTTAGTGCGAATAAAGGGGCGTCTGCCGTCTGCCGGTCTGCTTTGCTTAGATACTGCTGTTAGCGATTTCCTTAGGAATATAGGAATATTGCACAGTGTGTTAGAAGAGAGTTATACTTTTGTAAAGAGAAACAAATGTTGGCCTTCTTAGAGCATCTCCAAGAGAATAGAAAAAAAAATACTAGCTAAATCATGCTTTTAGCTATTCTCTAAAATAAAAGATCATCTAAAAAATATGAGTAATCCAACAGACTAATTAAATCTTTATCTCTAAATGGAAAAGCTTCATGCGCTGAAATACTACAAGAAAAAAATTATTAAAATATAATCAAGTGGGGTCTCATTTCGAAGCTTTCATCGTTAGGAATACAAATATAAAATCAGTTTTTAACTCAGATTTTTTATTTGAGAGTTATAACATTTTCTATGTTTGCAATCAAACTTGCATGTCATGACATCAGCAAGTTTGTTTTTTCCCTCATGCATGCCTGCCATTTTCAGCTGGCCGCTCCCTCATCCTCAATTTTTTGGCACATAGAGAGGTGTGTTGGCTCGCTAGAGATAGAGTGGCTCAAGTATTATTTTAGCCGTTTGTAAAAATAGAGAGGCATATAAAAGATCTGTTGGATGATATTTTTTTGTTAAAATCTTCAAATATAGAGATATAAAGCTATATACATGATGTCGGTGAAGCCAGCGAAAGTGACTAGCTCCTGACGTGCGGTATGGAGAAACCCCGGCGCGGGAGAAATTGTGGGGGAAGGAGTACCTTGCGCGCGGGATCCGGCCGCGAGAGCAGCTTGGCGAGCGGGGGCGCCTCACCATGGGAAGCTCGCAAGAAATACGGGAACGACTCGAAGCTATTTTTTCTTTTCCTTTGACGATACTGTTGGAGGAGGTTTTCTGGAAATAAAAGCTAAATATAGAATAAACTAGACCTTTGGCTAGGCTCTTGAAGGTGCTCTTAGACTCTTTACTACAAGAGCATATAGGGCTTACAATAATAGGATATAAAATTATAGTTCCAAAAGAATATTGCACTTTTAAAAAATACATTGGTTTTAGGGGGAGGTTTTGCATATCTCTCCAAGAGCTCCCAAAGATAGATACTAGATCTCTCTTTTTGGGAGAAGCCTAAAAAATAATTGACGAAAATTTCTCTTCTTCTTCAACGGTTCTCTCTAAAAATGGACCAAAATACATTTAATTGTGTCATAACAAAATTAATTCTCTCGTAAATAGAAGGATTGGGGATTCCAATTTTCTCCCTATTTTTAAATACAAATGAGGTGAATTTAAGGGAGAATAAATTTTTGAGTTGTTATGAGAAGCTGTTGGAGATCATTTTTTAATCATACCATAATAATTTAGTTTAGGAGGAGTCTATGAGGCTCTCTCGAAGATGCTCCAGACATTTTTTAGTTTTGGAAATTCCACTCTTTTCACATCGATGTAGCACCCTTTTCTTCTCCCTGATAGTTGATCTACCTTACGATCCAAGGTGGCCAGTGGCCAGCCGATCGTTCTACAATCAAGCGGATGAGTCCGAAGATTAATAAATACTAGTACTACCTTTGTTAGTTTGTATAGAAAACTGACTAGCACATCTCAAATTATTCACCACGTCTGATTGGTCATGTACGAGATCAAAGAACAGATCTACAGTGCTGTATACTAAATAAATTGCAAAGAATACAAGTGTTCCAAAAGGCAATCCATGAACAAGTCCACATCAGGTAAAGACAACAGCTCAGTTAGAGCATCCCAATCCAAATGCCCTGATTATCCCAAACTTAGCACACGGGTAAATGAACCCAAAACAGACTCGATGAGTGTCATGTCTACAAAGAGGATAGATCAGCCAATGTGTTTACAAACATTTTCAACTAAATTGAACGAATTGAATAAAAAATAAGCTTACAGAACTGGAAGCACCATGGATGTCAGACTATGAACAATGAAATCTAATTAAAATGCAGGGTTGATGGGAAGGTCTCGTTAGAAGGTGCTGCTGCTTTCGCTGGCAGAGATCGAGCTGCTCTCTGACTTCACAATCAGAGGCCCCTTTCCAATGTCCAAACCTTGGAAACGTCCGATAGAATCCTGCTGCATTATATCCTGGAGTGTGTTTGGGTGGGATAGCATTTGGTGATTTGGCACGTTTGGATGAGGTGGGTGGAATGTGGGTGGTAACTGGCCACCACCCTGGTGCTGCGCTGTGTTTTGCTGGGAAAGCGGGAAGAAGGAAGAGTTGTATGGGACATGTTGAAATCTCATGTTGTATGTCTCATTGGAATTTGTCACCTCACCAGTAGCAAGCTTTAGCCTCTCCAGCTCCTGCTTCAGCGCATCATTTAGAGCTGCAAAATATATCAATCTCCAGTCATCACTTTGTTTTACATTTAGTACAAATGTACAATACAATTAGCATGATTCCATATCATAAGTCACACAAGCTCTTGAGAGGCACCAGAAATGAGCACATTTATAACCCTATTAATAGTCTCAGCAGAAGAGGAGAAAAATATAGGCGGCAGATCCATAAAGTTCATGTTACAGGAAAAATGCATTGAAAGGGGCAATTGACACACAAAAAAAAATCACCAAATGCCTCACCATCACGAAGTTGAGCCTGTTGCTCCATGGCCTGCAACCTTATCTTGAGCTCTGCATTTTCTGTCGAAAGTCCAGTGGTGTCTCTCTGCAAACATTGAACGCAACATGTAAAAAAGTCATCCAGCAATTTATATACAATATCATAGCAAATAAATAAACTATATAACATTTGAACAGTCAACATAATAAGATATAGCCATAACAAGAGACTGGTACAATTTTTCAAACTGGTCACAGACCACATATTTTATATTTAATCCAAGGGATGATTGGATTTATCACAGAATATACAACTGCCCTACTCCCTATCGCTACACAAGTTGTCAGATAAACACACACAAAAAAAAAAAATACTCCCGCTGTCCCAAATTACTTGTCATTTTTGGCTCGGTGCCAGATTCATTAAACATTCTCTATATTTGGACAAACCTCATGTCCAAATTCATTGAGCATTCTCTGAATCTGGACACTCCAAACACTAACAGGATGACAAGTAATTTGGGACGGAAGGAGCATCAAGCAAGATTGTAAATAATGTGCAATTAGGTGGGTGCCCATCGCCTGCAGTTTAAGGAACAGGTTCATCTTTGGTAAAATGATGGGAAAGGAGAACCATCATTTACTTTTCCTTATATAATGCCATTTTCCAAAACAACACAAAACCTGAATTTGATCTGGTATCCATGAAACAAAAGTTGGATGGAAAAAGTACCTGAAACAGCGTGAGTTGTGCTGAGAGAGTGGTGGCTTCAGTCTGAAGTGTTTGAACTTTGCGCTCCAGTTCTGTTATATAACGAGCCTTTCTTTCTTTTGACCTGGCTGCTGATTGCCTGTTAGCTAGGATCCTGCATGAATAGGATACAAAATATTAGTGTAAAACTTACATGATACTATCAGAAAAGTTGGCTCTAGGAACATAGCACTCATGCAAGAATAAGTAACCACAACCTGACTATAATTTTTTTATGGTTTCTTTTAAAATTTCCACGCTTCTTTTCAGCTGTAAATTTTCAAGCAAAAATAACAAGGCTAGCTTCCTACTAAATTTTGAAACAAAGGCATGAGTATTATTAATCCATAGAAGATATAAGTAGCATGATCCAGATCATCAGTAAAATTTTGCATACACATCCGTCTGTCAACTGTTTCATATTTGAGTGAACACTTCAAGCTAACATGTATCCATAGCATATTTAACATTCTTAACATAAAAAAGGTGGCGGTGACCCAGAGTAATTCCAGAGCAGGACTTTAAATGTGGATTGGGGAGTTTCAAAGCATGTTAAAGAATCCATTTTATTATTTGTTACTAGATGTATTTCCATCATCTAAAGCTTAGAATTTCTTATCTTGGTGACAAGATTACTGCATCATCTGATTCTTAGAAAGGAAACAATGTGTTTCAACATTGTTCATAATACGAGGGCATTTCAAGTGAAATGGCTACCGGTGACTAAAAGGAATGATTCAAGTTTTAAGAACCAAAAGTACATAGGTGTCAAGAAGTGTATTTCTCTGATTTGGTTAGTTAGCTTTTCATGGCCATTGTCTCTGATAGTCTGATGTGACTACCAATCTAGCCAATCAGTTCCTAGAATGTGTGTTGCCTTCCATAAGTGTTGCCTACCAATTAAGCATGACAATCCTCAAAACCATCCAGCTTACAAATGGGCACTTCTGCAGTAATAAGTCCTCAAAGTACAACTAGAAGATGTAACCTTGAGCTAGACTTTTCCCCACCACCTTTTCTAATCATCATCAACCCCCAAACGCCCAACAAAAGGTGGACAAAAAGCATGGGTCACCCTCACAGAAACAAACACTTATCCATAATCCCACCAACCGAGCGCCAGAGAAGGGCGACCGCCTTAACTCCCAAGTCCCAACATCCCAACCAACCACTCAGTGCCATCTATCAACAGTGCCCATAAGAAACAAACAAGGTGCAAATGCGAATCTTTTGTTCAATCTGCAGGCGTTTCCATGCACGCGCAACTGTCGATGCTAGATCGCCGCCGCCTCGCGAGAAAGGAATACTCTACTATACTTCATTTCTCTCCGAGAGAGAAACTGAGAATGTAAATCGCGCGGCAACTAGACTGAGCCCGAACCTTACTCACGATGCCGAGCATCGTAGCAAGGAGATCGGTGAAGGAATGGAGAGAGATCAAGGAGGCAGCACCTTTTGGCGCGCTTGGGGTCGATGGCGGCCAGCTCGGCGAGCTGCTCGGGGCTCATGGCCTTCTTGGCCTCCAGGACCTCGGCCAGCGACGCCGCAGAGCCGGCGCCGCTGCTGCCGGGGGAGAAGAAGAGCCCCGAGCCATCGACGGAGCTGCTGTGGCGGTGCTTGGGGCGGGTCGGCGACGAGCTCTCGGCGGCCCGGTCGCGGTCGGAGCCCGCGGCGGGGCCGGCGGAGGAGATCTTCTCGATGTCCATGAAGGTGGAGAAGAGGTCGTCCTCGGAGCCGATCTCGTCGAGGCCGTCGCCGCCGGGCCCGCCGCCGCCGCCGAGGTCGAGGTCGTCCGGGAGGCGGAAGGCGACCTCAGATCTGGCCCGGCGGTGGTGCGCCCCGGGGCGCGCGGCGGCCGAGGCTGGCGGAGGCGGGAAGGCCGGCCGCCCCGGCGGATCGGTGGGCTCCGGCTGCTGCATTGCGCGGCGCCCCCGCGCTGTCTCTCTCGGTCGGGTTGTCCCTCCCGGCACGCGCGCGAGAGACAGGGAGAGCGTTGGCGCCGGAGGCAGGAGTGGTGGTGGTGGTGGATAGAGGAGGCTGTGTTTCGTGTCTCGTGTAGCTTTCTGGTCTGGTTTGGTGTTTTTTAAGCGGTGGTAGAGCCGTGTAGAGTGGAGTGGGATCTGGGGGAGGGCGGAGGAGTGAGCATGTGCATGTGATCGCCCACGGGGACTTTCGGTGCGGCCGCGACGGCGCTGCCTCCATCGGGGACGTGTTGATGGCCTGTTCTTTTGACTATTCCAACATAACAACGCATTCTGATGCTCTCGTCTTTGAGTAGTTCAGTAGGCGAAATGCATTGGAAAAATACATTATAGTTTTATCAAACACATTGCTACATATCGTCTATCACCACATGTAGAATTTAAGATGTAACAAAATATATTCGCACTAAGTGGTGAACCTACCACACTGCCTTAGTCCTAAACCATGATTTTAGTGGATAGACCACTAATTTTGCCATACCTGAACATAATTAGCACTATTGTCTAGTGTAATGGCCCTATCTCATATTGATCCTGGGTCGGTCCTTTCACACTTAGATGCGAATCGGCTTTTATGCCATCTAATTACAAGGCCACTCATGTCTGATTTTCACTTGTGCTTGATTACATGTCCAATTCAACATTGTCGATGCCGACACACAATTAACTTGATTCGTCCCTAATGCATAATTAACTTGTTTCGTCTTGAATATAAGCTTAGACCTAATCTCAAATTGTCTCGTTCAACACTCAACTTTACTTGATCTCTTCTTACCTCACCTTCGACAGTCACAATGATAAGAACAATATCTTGAGTTAAATGAAGTTGCTCGATCTATGATTGTTGATATCTTGATGGTTTGAATCTCCTCACATAGAACCAATTATATATTGCAAGGGCACATGCCCCATTTATTAATATACAACTAGAGAGTTTTATAAATATATACCGTAATCTTTATGCTATTTCTCAATATTGATCATCATTTTATTTTTCAAGTCAGTCGGGTCTTAGAGATTAATCAAAAGAAGTAAAATTCATCAACGTGTATAGCCATTATAGCTTCTTCACACGGAAGATACTCGCGTGTCTCAATAAATGTGCCTCAATAGTCTTGAGAACACATAACTTGGGATTGATCCAACATATCAGTTGGTGAACGAAGGTGAGATCACGGGCCAGTTGATTGCAACAACACTGGTGAGCTGCTGCAAGTAGTTGCAATAGGTGTTAGCTGTCATATCACTTTGAGTAAGAGTATGGAGCTCAATATCTAGGTGGCTGATGGACTTCTTGCTGGTGAAGTGTTTGGCGAGGTGGACATAGATCTAGCGCACGTTGGCCTCCTCAAGTTACATGCAGAGGTCTAAGAGATCCTCAGAAATGGTGGAGTATATCCAGATGCGAAAGTTGAGATCCTCCTTGGCCCAATGCAAATTAGTTGGGTTGTGCGGCGTCGTCGTCAACATGGGCGACAAAGTGTTGTGGCGAACCATACGACACACAATGCGAAACATGATCTTCCACTCTGTGATTCAGAGTGGTCGGTGGTGAGCTTTGGAAGGAGGGCATGCCGAAGGCGGTCGTTGAAGTGGATGAGAATGATGAGGTGAGATGTCTCAAGATCAGTTTATTACCGTGTAAACAATGATGGACCTATATATAGACAATACAAGAATACATGCTATACACGGTTACAATAGAATATGTTAGATACGGTATCCACACGGTGTATCAAAATGTTCCATGAATTCATATATCTCATCGTAGACAGGAGAGAGAATTCCTTATTTGGCCTTAAAAAAAATGGGGCTTCCTTCCTTGGCCTTTTTGAAACTGAACTTTTTTATTTGACCTAGATTGCAACTTCGGTTCCTTATTTGGCCTTTCTGTGAGATTGAGCACTTAATGGTGTTAACTTAACACGTTGAAATGTCCATTATACTCCTAGACATAATAAAATAAGGTAATTAATTCTGTTTGTATTTATTTTATTTTCAACATTGTTTTTCCTTTATCTCTCGGAATTGATGGTTGAACATTGTGCAAAATATTTGTACACTTCTTTTAACATGATCACATTAGTTTGTCTTTTACAAAAAAAAATCAAATGAATAAACGCATCACAAAATGGTCGTAGGGACCGCGCTATGGGTTGTGCCCTGACCGGAGGCGGATCCGCGGAGAACTCGGCAGCGGCATCTCCCTCGGCTACACCTTGGACCATGGCTGCCTATGCAGTCCGCCTAGGACCTGCCCCAGATGAGAGTGCACAGGTTCAGCCGCCAGGGAGTAATCAGCTGAATCCGCAGGGGACGGCCCATCTCTAGTGACCCCAATGACCTGCGGTGCGCGCTTGGACCTGCTCAACGCCGGTGACACCACGGTGTGCTGTGTGCGCAGGAGTAGCTGCCATGGATGACTTCATCTCATCCATCGGGACCAGCCTGACGCCGAAGGCCCTCTTCATGCGCTAGATTTCACCCAACATCCTTTTTTTTCCTCCTACACTCATGCCGCCATGCGGATGGCAGTATGGCACAAGGGGCTGAAAGAAAGGTGAAGGTATCACCATCATTGTCCATGGTGTCAAAGGGATCTTTTACGGTGGTATCTAACAAGGCAACGTATGCTATGAGAACTCAATTCCTATGAAACTATGAGAACTTCCATCAAGACCACAAAGTCCTCATCCGATAACCACAGACATAGGTGGGTTATCTTAGCACTTTAATCCCTCCACTCATCCCACCTTAATGATGTGATTTGCAAACCCCGACGTCAGCCCAATCCGAAACGCCGTCGGCCCAGATATACGGAACGACTCACGCACGGATCGACGTCCCAACTCCCGATCCGTCTTGCCGCCATCTCTCGGTAGCCGCCGCCGCGCTCCGTCAGCCTGGACACGATCCTGTGCTGCCGCCGCCGCGCTCGGGACACGAACCGCTGTCGCGGCTTAGCGGACACGAGCCGTCGCCGTTTCCTGGCGGAGGAGCCGCCGCCGCCTCCTGGAAGACAAGCCATCGCCGTCTGCTGGGAGACAAATCACGTCATTAAGGTGGGATGAGTGAAGAGGTTAAAGTGCTAAGATAACCCACCTATGTCTGTGGCTATCGGATGAGGATTTTGTGGTTTTGATGGGAGTTCTCATAGTTCTCATAGGAACTGAATTCTCATAGCATACGTTGCCATCTAACAAATCACACAGAAAGGCCAAATAAGGAATCAAATTGTAATCTAGGAATCAAATTATAATCTAGGTCAGGAAGTTCAATTCTAAAAAGCCAAAAAAAGAAGCTTCATTTTTTTCGAGGTCAAATAAAGAATTTTCTCTAACATAATCTGGTCCAAACTACCTAAAAATTTAGAGTAAAAAGTTTGTGTACTTCCTCTGTTTCCACAACCACATTAAAGCTAAAGTTTTCAGAGAAAGCTCAGAGCAAATAACCCCACTTTGACAATATGTACCTGAGGAAAATTTGCGACCAAGCATAGCATAGGTAGGAAGAAATGAAGCCAGAAGATAATAAAAAAGAGAAGGCGCGACGTGCCCTGTGCGCTCTGATCCGTGGCGGGCGGCTCGGGAAGCGGCGAGCGCGGCAGGTCTCACCTCGCGCCAGCCAAAGCGCCTTGTCAGGCAGGGCCGTGCTACGTGGAGCACATGAGGCGCGCCATGCATGGCGACACGTGCGACGCCTCCCGTTCCACCCGTCGCCGCTATATCCACTGCCAACGACGGAAGCAAAGAACAGGTAGCGCCGGGGAGGAACAAGCCGAAGAAGTAGACACGGGCGAGAGAGCAGGCAAGCTAGCTAGTTTTGGTAGCTGCGAAGGAACGGTACGACGATGAATCGCGGGCCCGCAAGTAGCAGTGCGGCGATGGCGCCGCTGCTCGCCGCGGCGCTCCTCCTCTCGGCGTGGTCGGCCTCGGCGTCGCGGCACGGCTCGAAGGCGTGGTGGGAGGAGGGGGAAGGGGAGTGGCGGCCGGAGAAGGAAGGGAGCAAGGGGATGTTCGTGCTTGACCGGCTGGAGAAGGTGGTGGAGTCGGAGGGCGGGCAGGTGCGCGTGGTGCGCGGGCAGCCGTGGCCGCCGGCGTCGTTCCGCGAGGGGCTCATGCACATCGGCTTCATCACCATGGAGCCCAAGACGCTGTTCGTGCCGCAGTACCTGGACTCCGCGCTCACCCTCTTCGTGCAACGAGGTAACTATCTGTGCAGCGTGTAAATTAAACACGTGAGGTCGAGTGGGCTGGTGACCCTGGTTTGGATTGGGTTGTGGCGAGCAGGGGACGTGAAGGTGGCGTGGATTTACAAGGACGAGCTGGTGGAGAAGAAGCTCAAGATGGGCGACGTCGTCCACATCGACGCCGGGTCCACTTTCTACCTGGTCAACACCGGCAAAGGACAGCGGCTGCACATCATATGCAGCATCGACGCGTCCGACGGCCTCGGCTTCGGCCCTCCGTACCAGGTCGCTTAATTACTCCACCATGTCTTGTACTGGCACATTCACATCCAACCCCTGCTGATGGACGAACCGTCGTTGATGCGATGCAGTCCTTCTTCCTGGGCGGCGTAGGGCGCCCGATGTCGGTGCTCGCCGGTTTCGAGCGGAAGACACTCGCCGTTGCCTTCAATGTGAGCTGCTACTAATCTGCAACAATTAATCACAACATCTGCACTGCAATCTCCAGACTAATTGGTTTCACGTCCTGCACGTATCAGACCACCTACGACGAACTGGAAAGCGTTCTGCTGTCGCAAACCCGCGGCCCCATCGTGTACTACGCCGCGGAGCCCGGGGGCGGCGCGGAGGAGGAGGAGCGCAGGCAGAGCGACGCGCATAACAGGGGGCACGGTGCAGGGAGGCTCGCGCGTGGAGGCCGGTGGGCAGGGGCGAGGAAGACGGCGACGGGTGCGGCAACGGCGCGGCGTGGTCGTGGAGGAAGCTGCTCAACATGTTCGTCGGGGACGGGGGAGCGAGGCCGCGGCGGAGAACAAGAAGAAGAAGAAGGGGGAGCGCGCCGGAGCCGTACAACCTGTACGACCACGAGCCCGGGTTCCGCAACACCTACGGCTGGACCGTCGCCGTGGACCGGCACGACTACGAGCCGCTCAAGCACTCCGACATCGGCGTCTACCTCGTCAACCTCAGCGCGGTACGTTCTACTAGCCCGGAACTTGGGTTTCTCCTACTACTTGCACGGTTGCCGGGCAGGGATTGATTTTGATTCTGATACGCACGCGTGGACGACGACGGGCAGGGGTCGATGCTGGCGCCGCACGTGAACCCGCGGGCGACGGAGTACGGCGTGGTGCTGGGCGGGGAGGGCGTGATCCAGGTGGTGTTCCCGAACGGGTCGCTGGCCATGAGCGCCCCCGTGCGCGCCGGCGACGTGTTCTGGATCCCGCGATACTTCCCCTTCTGCCAGGTGGCGTCGCGCGCCGGGCCCTTCGAGTTCTTCGGCTTCACCACCTCGGCGCGCCGCAACCGCCCGCAGTTCCTGGTCGGCGCCACCTCGCTGCTCCGCACCATGCTCGGCCCGGAGCTCGCCGCCGGGATCGGCGCGCGCGAGGAGGACCTCAGGGACCTCGTGCAAGCGCAGAAGGAGTCCGTCATTCTGCCGTCCTTCCCGGGGACGAGGAAGAAGGAACACGGCAAGGAGAAGGGGAAGAGGGAGCCGCCGCTTATCGAGCAGTACCTGGTGAAGGAGTAAGCGCCTCGATCTGGTCGATGATGTCGATCCGTGACGAAGAACGCATTTCCTCTGTTCTGTTTCCTAGTTTGCTGCTTCCGTTCCTTCTGATGATGCATGCGCGCCATGTTTGTTGCTAGACTCTGTTTGCTCTCTGTGTGTTTTACTTGGCGCCGTAGATAAATAAATTGCTTTGTGTGTTACCCTTGCATTATGGTGCAATAACAGGCCAAACAGTGTAATCGGAGGAATGCAAATGCAGCATTCTCATTCTCGGACTCGGTGCTTTTCCATCTGTCCATCGAACAAGAGGTATACGATGCTTCTTTTCAGGAACAAAATTTGGACCGACTGTGCTTTCTTATTAATAATTGGACCTACAAACTGTGATTTGGCGCCAAAAAAATTCTAAAATCTGTGGTTTTGTGTTACACCGCTGCTAAAACCTAGTGATTCTTGAAATTTGCTCTTTTTTCATCCACAAAGAGGAAGTATAATGTTCCTGTAAGACAACAACCATCTATTGTACCAGTGCCTAATAGATTATCTTATGCTTATGTGTGCCTGTCCTAATGCCGTGCACTGGAAATGGAATAAAGGTACACTCCAAGAGATGCAAAATTGAAGCAAGAGTAACGAAATGCACCTTTCGTTTAGCTTGTTCTACTCAATGAAAATTATTACCTACGTGGTTCACCACTTCACCTTACCGATACAAATTGGGTCTGTTTCAAAAAAAGCCGAATAGGCTCTCCTGAAAACCATCTGGCGGTTCGAGTGGATGCCGGTTTTCACTAAAACTGAAGTTGCCTAAAGTAGGAAAAAAAAAGTTCTGAGCCTAATTCTTCGTCTACGAAAATAAAAACTGATGTTGTAGTGCTATTTTTAACCTGATTACCTTGTATTTTTCTTAATTGGAGTAAACACGAAATTTAACATTGTATTTGTTAATATGTCAAAAGTTGTATTGTAGCGGTTTTTTTAACCATGGTTATCTCACACTTTTCCCTTTCTTTCTTAATTGGAGTAAACAGGAAATCAACATTGTATTGCCACGTTTTACACTCTTTATTTCACCTGTTCCTTTCAGCAGAAATTTATGCAATATCTATGTTCTTTGGAAAAAAAAAAAAAGACATCGTTGTGCACGCACACCACCACCACACACACACACATACACTTCAAATTAGTCTACAAGTAACTAGCTAGTAGTAATTGTTCATCTAGACTTTCAATTGAGTGAAGATCTTTTACAAGGCATCATAACAAATAACCGTATTTTTTAAATTTCCTGAAAATATATAATAATATATACTCCCTCCATACTAGAAATAAAATTCATTTCGAACATCATTTAGCATACCAAGGAGAACTTAATTAGGGGACAATTTTCATTTTCCTTATATACCCTTATTAAATAACATATTGCGTCTTGTTATTTCATAATGAAGCATGCATGCTACCGGTTAGCTGCTCTAGTTCCAAGGCTCGACGGCTTGAGTTCGATTCTGCTTGTTATTTTTGCAGGGAGAGTTAAATGATCCAGGGCAAAACCGTCCATCAGTGAGAAAAATATCAAAACGAATTGATTTTTTTAACAACTAGCAGGAAGGCTAAAACAAACTTTATTCTGTATATGGAGGGAGTAGATAACAGATCTCATTGTATCTGAGCCAATTTAGATTTCTAACACAACTCAATGCCTGATCCGGTACACTATTAATTGCGTCGGTGTTTTCTTCACAAAGTGATTCACATAGGTGACCCAACTTCGATCTGTCGGCTTCGGCTCTCACGTTGTTGTAGGATGAACGACCTGCCCCATAAATACTACAAGCGCGGCGCAGCGCTCCCTCCCACACCCCCACCTCACTCGGCCCCCACTGCCTCCTCCCTCCGGGCGCGGCGAGGCGCCTCTTCCCTCTCGCCCACCAGCGCGCCACCTCAGATCCGGTGTCACCGAGGCTCGGATCCGCGAGGAGGAAGTGGGATCTAGCTGTGCGTCCTCCCTCTTGCCCCGGTCGCGCGGCACCACTATGGCCTCCGATCCAACGTCATCGGGCTGGATCCGACGAAGATGAAGGAGGATTCGGCCATCCACAGCCTATGTCGGGTTATCCCGGCCTCCCCGTGCCGGCCCACGCGGGGAGTCGCGGCGAGAGGCGACGTGGACGCTGTGGGCAGTCGCCACAACGGCACGAAACGACGTGTCGGACTTGGGAGGTGCCCACGGAGTCCAGAATACTGAGGGGAGGTGGATGCTACGCCGCATCAGCTTTAGACTATAGAACTAGAAAGGATGGTCGGCAATAAAATCCACGGGCCTACTAGGAAGCCGCTTAGATTTTGTTCGCCACGTGCAAGCTGTGGAGGCTGCTGCTTCCGTGCCTTCCTCATTCACCTCAATGACCGCGTTATGGAAAACGTGATCAAGAACCAGGCGCTGACACTCTAACATGTCAGGAAACTTCTTCAAAAGCGGCTGTGACCCGATAATCGGTTGATGCGCGTGTCTGCTCGTATGGCTCCTGTGGGTAGCCGCTCATCCATCTCGAGATTTGCATGCGTTTAACACTCAACTAACGGTTACACAAGTTCACATGTCTTGATCCGTGTGAGATTTCTTCCTTTTGGTGACATGGTTGGTGTAATGGTAAACAAGAAAATATAAATTTTTCCATTGTATGGAAGGTGTGACACTAGTTGTAATTGTTTTTGTTTGTTCCTGCATACTGCGTAACATATTATAGACCATTCAAAAGTACTATTATCAGTAACCAGTACTACTATTGTTTCGTTGTACTTCATTTTCTCATATTATCGCCGCCCCTTACAGTGGCCATCTAGAAATAGACCCCTGTCTTGTACTGTCCTTTTTTTCATATTTTCGCCGATTTGCGACAACTATCTAGAAATAGACCGTGTTGCATGTTATAATAAGTGACTAATCCATACTGTACTTGTCATTGTCTTGTACTATCCTTTCTATTCATATTTTCGCCGCTTTTGCTGCGACCATCTAGAAATAGAACACTGCATGTTATAATGAGTGACCGAGTACATATTGTACTGTCATCTGTCTTGTACTATCATTTTTTCATAGTTTCGCCGTTTTACGGCAACCATCCCAAAATAGACCAATACATGTTATAATAAGTGATCAATATTGTCATCGTCTTGTACTGTCTCTTTTTATACATATATTTTTACCGCGATATTTTTTGTTGATCTAATATTTATTATTATTATATAATAATATTTTTTAATTTAAGAAAATATTTTTGAAAATAAACAAGTGGTCTAGTTTTAAAGATTTCATTGCAATGAATACAACAGTGCAATCAGTTTTCGATTTTGATAATCGGCTCGAGAGTTATGATTTTTTTCTTTAAACGATAAAATTGAACACGAAACAAATTAGAGATAGGCCCATATACCGTTGGCTGCATGCGTTAGATGCCTTTCCGTTCGGAGCTGCCGTTACTTTTCGGGACGCGTGTTTGCTTCGGACGGGGGCCGCAGGTACGGGCACGCGCAAAATTCTCGCGTTGGGCTGTGACCCTATGTCCTTGAGAGCATCATTCATTCGGCTGAAGAGGAAAGCTTGAACATGGGGAGCCAGAACTCGCCAACCCTGACGCTGCGCATAGGCAGGTGGTCGTGTAGGAAGCTTGGACTGGACACTATCTCATCGAGGAGGATTGAGAGGCCGTCGCAGTCGTCCGGAAGGAAGACACACATGGAAAAACATGGGACTTCATCAGGATGATTTCACATCAGATAAGCTGTGCATGAAGGGCGCATTCAAATGGCTGCCGTCGAGGCGGTAAAACTGCTTCTTCTCTGTATCCTTCTTGGAGAATGGATTGGACCACAAACCCTTGAAGTAGATGGCATTGGCGAGGACAAGAGCGGTGCCAGATGCGACAGAATGTTCTGGAAGGATTGAGGAGATAAGCCCGTTCGTGGCCTCTGAGACCCAGTTGTTAATTTCCGTTCTTGCTTCCTCTGGCTGAATGAAAAAGAGGCAAATCTAGTTCTTTCAGCTTTGATAAATTTCGATAGATATCAAATTGCTTTGACGGGTGAGAAAAATCGGGAACCTTTGAGATGAAATCGGCGGCGCGCGTTTCGGCCTTGTACGATTCCACGGCGGCGTCGCGGTAAGCAGGTTTCAACGCAGCACCCTCTTGGTACCAGACGCCGCACGCGTAGCTGATGAGAGGGTCGCCCGATCCGGAGCGATCAGTCAGGGCGCACCTCAGCCGCGTCACGCACGAACTCAGCGAGCTCGTCGCGCGATGCCGCGTCGAGTACGGTGTGAAGCTCGTCTAGGGTCTTCTCTCGTGCGCCGGCCGCCACCAGAGCCAGCGCGGCGTACATGGACAGCGGCGAGAAGACAAGGTTCTCTCGGCGAGAAGACCCGTCAACCCTAGCATGCCGTCGATCGCATCGTCGCCGCTTCCCCACTCTCCCGCACGAGCGCGGACGCGAGAGCGGCTCGCCCAAGCCGGCCTCCATCGCATAGGCACATGCAGTTGACAGTCAGCGTCAAATGGTAGGCATGCGGATTGGGGTCAACCTTAGTCCATCTTAGTCCACGCCGGGTGGGAATTTTGCAACAGGATCAGCCCTGCGTCACCCAACGACCTCCTATGGCCAGGTATGAGTTCGATACTCGCCTCTGCAATATATGACCTCATTTGTGTTACGTTTGAACTGTTTAGACAAGTGGTCGGATTCTCTATGGTGCCAAGATCGTACATGTTGTACAAATACACATGATGGCCGCACTCCAGACAGCACCTCGCAATTATGCAGGTGTCTCTCGTCTTTAGATGCATTAGCAAAAGAAAGGGTGGCCTTTACAGGACCTAGGAAATTTGTGGCCTTTGTAGTTGCTAAGAAAAATCTTGATGTCTCAATCGTCCCAGGGTGTTGCTTTTGTTCAAGTTCAATTTTATGATTGCCCGTAATATAATT
Source organism: Chloris gayana (assembly GCA_031894775.1). Lineage (NCBI taxonomy): Eukaryota > Viridiplantae > Streptophyta > Magnoliopsida > Poales > Poaceae > Chloris > Chloris gayana. The sequence goes on from JAUNZO010002713.1 coordinate 55,986, forward strand.
GGACTGGACTGAGTTAACTGCATCAAAATTTTTAGTCCTATATGCCACTACTTATAAGCCTACTATAATTTTTTTATGGCTTTCATCTTCTGAGTGACTAATACATGTGTTGCATGCACCTGCAGGTTACTGACTTGAACTGTTCCAAATGAATTGAAACGTTCAGGATATTGAGATTTTCAGAGTTCCTCTGCAATCTCTATGAAAATCATTACCTTATCCTTGTCAGAAAAATTTGGAACTAGGAAGCAAGACATCAGGACCGTTCAGGTAAAGTTCTCAAATTATATTTCTTGACCAATATAATTGTGGCTTGTGGGTTTGCATATTCAGTATCAGTCCTCTGATCTGGTGTCGATTTCATCTTTCCGATCATGTACCAATTGTGCTTGGTTTAGTTGGCTAGGAGCAAGTAGCTATTCAGACCTTTCGTGGTGTTAAGTGTGAGAGACCTGCCAAAAAAAGTCCTATATGCCACCATGCTTTTAGGAACCAAAATCTTTTTGAAGTTGAAATAGGTGATAAGCTAGATTATCCAAGTGGAAATAATATTTTGTTATAGATTCTACTAGTTTTATATCTTTTATATCACTACCAAATTATGTATCAAATTAGCTATCCCTGCCTTTCGCTATATATGGGTAGTTTCAATACTAAATCAATTTATTTGGTTAGTAGGAAGCATATATAATCTTTTACTTAACTTTGTACTTGTACTTATGTAATCTCAGGGCATTATTTTTCTTTTGGGGTTTTGTTTCGCTGCCAAACTACATAGAGTTTGTCACACTTGCCATTGTGCATCCTCACATCCTCCGATACTATAGTGGTCTCACACACATACAATGAACTAAGGTTCAAGCGCTCGTTTTAGGTAGCCTGCAACTCGTGACAGCAAACTTATTTCAGATTGCAGCTCTCATTCTACAAATGATCTATATTTTCCTGTAGTGTGATCTATAGCTCCTGCAATTGTCTCTAATTCATTGTGTCCTGCTCCTAACCTTTTGCTGGTACATATATATACTTATTCACTAAGTGTCCGGATCAATATTAGGGCCTCCTAATATTAGGCTAACTACCATAATAATAATAGAGCCCACTCAAAGCTAAATACATTCAGGCCCATAACATTAGAGCCCAGCCAACTCTTGAGGCCCACGAAGGTCGTGCGGCCCATAAAACTAGGGCCCGGTCGTCCGTACCCCGTCGCGCTTGCGATGCAAGTCTCCGCCTTGCTCGACTAGGCGGCTAGGAGGGCATGAGCATAAGGATGTCAGCCACACCACGTACATCCGCCGACATAAGATTCTCCCAAACCAGCTGTCAAAGTCACTATTCGGAGGGGAAGCACGAGATCAACCCATCATGACCCCGACAGCGGTGACGAGCGATGCGGTGTGGAACGACCTCTCCGGATGTGACGGAGAAGACCGTACGAACGCTTTCTCTGCACGACAAATCATGTCGGTTGCATGAGGCACGTGGACCCCACCACCGGCGTAGACCTAGGAACTCGGGACGCCTAACCCTCATCTTAGGGGGTCGAGCGAGCCGGGATTTCCGCTTGAGTGCCACCTAGGGGTCGGGAAAGCCGGCACGACTATACAAACACACGACTGAACACAGGAGCGTGTCATGACCATGCTGCCAACCCTTCCGCTACATATGTCCATCAATGAAACCTAAATAATGACCGAGGCGACGGATTTGGGTACGGTCGGTACCCTACACATCATTTCTGCTACAATTGCCAAGGACCAAGGCTGGCGATCGAGTCCAAGACACAGGAACACGCTTTCTTGGCACGCAATCTTCTTCTTTGTCACTCATGTGACTCGGCTCCATCTTGAAGTATAAGACTTAGCAAAGGCAAGACCACAACGGCACCTCACTCCATCACACTTTCACTCACTCACTCACTCGTAGAGACTTGAGCGCGCTCTCTCTCTCACGCGATTGTTGTAGCTCCCCCACTACGTCCCCCTGCACAAGTAACACGAGACTATCATGAACTGGATGTAGGGCATGTTGCCGGAACAGTATAAATCCTTGTGTCCTCTTGCGAACCATCCGACCCGAGTATGCGCATAATATGACTAATTGCTAGCTGGTTATTTAGAACACCGACATGGTTGTTAATTCATACATGTCAAAGGGCAATACATTGGTCTTAATTTGTCTAATGCCATAGCAGAACAATTATTGAGGTGGTACATTGAAAAGAAAATGTCTTTGACAATGCAACGACTAATGAAGTTGTTGTCAATGATGTGGTTAGTGAACTAAAGAAATTGGTATGTGACATCTATTTTTTCATGTCGGATGTGCCAACCATATTCTAAACTTGGTTGCTAGGGATGGTTTGAAGGTTATTGCATCGCAAATTGAGAATATTAGAAAATGTGTAGTAGCTATAAAGGGCTCACCCCTACAATAGCTATAAAGTGTTTTGTTTGAGTCTCGGTTGGAGTTGGACACAAGGAAAGGGCTGGACACAAAGAAAAGACTTTCACTAGATGTTTGTATGAGGTGGAATTCAACCTACTTAATGTTGAAGGATGCAATATATTATAGAATCTGCATTTGTGAGGTTTGCCCTCACTCGAAGAATGGAATAAGATAAAAAAAACACTTTGTGTTTGCTTTAAAAAGTTTATTTGATCTCACTGAGATCTTCTCCGGTACTATGTATCCGACAACAAACTTGTTCTACGAAGGTTTTTTTATCTTAAGCTTTGCTTGCTGATTGGTGTGCTAGTAGTGATATGACTATTAGTAAGATGGTAGGTGCTATGACAACTAAGTTTAACAAGTATTGGAAAATGTCAAACATTGCTCTTGCTGTGTTGCAAGCTTTCTTGATCATAGGTACAAGAGAAAAATTGTGGAATTTTACACAAGGAAGATTTGTGGTGATGTGAGGTATCAAACAAATGTATGAATTTAATAGAATTCTGAAACGAATATATCAATTATATGCATCTTCTACACCTATATCTTCCAAGAATGATGCACCTAGTGGTCCACCTGGATGATCATGGTAATGGCGATGATGAATTCAAGAGCTACATGTTTGATTCGTATGACTCTGCTCAAGATCTATCTAAGGAGTTAGAAAAATACATTGTTGCACAAAGAAGAGGCAAAAACCTAAACTATTTTGTCATTAAGGCTAACATATATGTACTATTTATCCTTTTAGTAATCGTGACATTAGAAGTAGAGCGTTTCATGATTAAATCGTGAATTACAAATAGCTGAAAAAGCTTTATTGGATCTAGAACCTACATGATGATGCTCACAATTTCGATAGTCGGACCGGTAATTTGGAGGAGATGTCTCAAAAAAAATCTTTAGTGCTCATTTCAGTCAACTCTCCATTATCTTTCTTTGGTTGAGTGACATGTACTTCCAATTAATTTATATTCCGAGTATTGCTTCCATTGTTGGTGATTGTGGTTCTCGAGATTCTTGTCAATATTTTGTGTCACTTGAAGTATGAATTAGATTTGTATTCCGTTAGTGTTGTTGCGTACCTCATATTATAGCTATTATTAATTGAATCACTGTATGTGGCAGGGCGAAGAAGAATGGGAAGATGAAAACAAAGATAAGCGGACATAGATTGGTTGCTAATGGAATCATTTGCATTTGGAGCTATTAAATTCTTAATAAGTCGTGTTACTTTGGTTATCACGAATTCACAATGATATTTTGTTGATTAATTTAGTTGTGTTATTATGTTAGTATTCAAGTGTGACCTATGGCACATACTTTTATTGATTGTAAACAGCCAAATGTACAAGTTATATGTTGGTATTTTCGGTTACAATTATCGGTTTTGACCAATATTGATATGTTTTTGTCTGAATAAATTTGTTTTTAATTTTTTATATTTCTAAATATCGAATTCATTTTTAGCTAAATAAAATGTTTAGGGAACAATAATGATATTTTTAGATCATTTTCATCTCCACTAACATCAACAGGACGTATTGAAACAAAGCAAAATGACATCAAAACGAAGAAAATAACAGTTGAATCATGTAAATGACTTCATATGAAGACTCACAAGGAGTGGGGTGGGAGGGGGGACATGTGCCCCGATGGCATTCTCTTTGGCATCGAAGCCAAGTGGAAGACCACTCCAAGTCTAGCAATCGAGCAATCCAACAATGAGCTGATTTGAAATCATGAAATGCAATCGGACAATGGCTATTGAGACGAGTTGAACCCTCACAATGGGACACCTGTGTTGCACGAGTTTGATGAGAATCCTCAATACACACACCAATTTAAAGTTGATGTTACTAGACTTCTCTATAGCAAGCTAACATATAGTAGTTGTTGTGGATTTTGGTCTCCTAAACACTCTAAAAACGTGACTTGGTGTTCTGGGCACCACTCTTTTCTTTTGGTCTTGTGGATAGTGAAAAAATATTGCAGGACACTATAGCAGAAAAAGCGACTATTTAAAAAAAATTATCTCAATGCACAGTATGCATTACAACCGTGTAAACAATCAACAATAAATATGAGAAAAAGTTACATGTATAGAGAATATAGTAATGTTTGCTTGTGCCAAATTTTAAGTTGCAATTTATATTGTGCATTGAGATAAATTTTTGAAAAGTCACTTTTTCTGCTATAGTGTCTTGTAGACAAAAGTCTTGTTTTTTCAGTGTCCATGATACCAAAAGAAGAAATGTGGTGTCGAGGAGACCAAGAACAAGCGACGTTTTTAAAGTGTCCAAGTGACAAAAAACCCTAGTTGTTACTAGAGGTGACATGACAAACATAAGAACAACAGTTCATTATTCTAACTCGGATTATCTTGTAGAACTATGTTCAATTGTTATTTGATTTGATATCTGCCTCCGGAAGCATACGATAGGATTTACTCTGGTGCTTATTTGCCCAACCAAACGCTACGAGTCCAAAGTCCAAACGTTATGCACACAAATTGGTGCGTCTCTCGGAAGGACACCAAATGCATTGCGTGACAAACTGTCAATCCAGCTCCGTTCATTCGTCACAGGAGCTTAGAATCTCGACTCTCATTGACAATGAAAGATCGAACGGAAGATCACTCCCGGTCTTGAAACCGGACCTCAGCAAGACGAATCGCTGAGACGATCGAGTGACGTCTCTGCTCACTGCGGCACACCCAGCTGCAGTGGCTTCTGCTCCATCGCTCGCGCACCATCCTTGCCGAGATGCTGCTTCCACGAGACCACCACGCCGCGCTTCACCGCGGCGGCGTACACGGCAAATGCCTCTGTCCACCTCCCTTGCCTTGCGAGCTCGCCCAGCAGCGCGTCGAACGCGTTCCGCCCGGGCACGAAGTCCCGCACGATGACCATGACGAGCACCCTGATGGCGTCGCGGACCCGCCCCCGGTCGCACAGCGCGCGCACCACGTCCGTGTAGGCGCGCTTCCTCAGCGCGTAGCCCTTGCGCGCCATCTCCCAGAGCAGCGCGAGCGCGGCGTCCACCTCGCCGCCGCGCGCCAGCGCCTGCGCCATGAGGCAGTACGCGTACGACGCGGGCTCGTGGCCCGACGCCACCAACCGCGCGAAGACCTCCCGCGCGTCGCCCAGGGCCGTGAGGTCTGTCGCGCAGCGGCGGCACAGGCCCCGCGCCAGCGTGTCCAGCGCGCGTCCGTCCGGCTCGAGCCCGGCCCGGCCCATCCGCTTGTACGTCTGCCACGCCGCGTCCACCTCTCCCGCGCGGAGCAGCGCGGGCAGCACGATGCCGAAGCTGATCTTGTCCGGCTTCGGAGGGCACGGGTTGGTGCTACTGCCTTGGCACATCTCCATGAGCAGCGCGTAGGCTCGCAGCGGGTTGCCCTCCTTGCAGTGGCCGTTGAGCAGCGCGTTGTAGGTGAAAATGGTGGGCGCCAGGCCCGAGGCCACGGCGTCGTGGAAGATGGACATGGCCTCCCCGTGCGGCCCACCTTGCAGAACCCGTCCAGCACGATGGTGTACGTGTAGATGTCCGGCTCCGGCATCACGTTGACCGGGTCAACCGAGCCCTTCTTGAGTGTCTGGAGCAGTTCGCGGGCCTCCTCGAGGCGGCCCACGTAGCAGAGCCCCCGACGAGGCTGTTGTAGGTGCGCACGGTGGGGTCGCACCCCGCCGCGCGCATCGCGTCGACCACCTCGAGGGCCTTGCTCACGCGGCCGCGCTTGCAGAGGCAGCCCACCACGGCGGAGAATGTGGCGGGCGCGGGCTGGAGCCCGCGGGCCAGCATGGCGTCCAGGGCCCGCTTGGCCTCGTCCGCCGCGCCCTGCAGGCACAGGCACCGCACCGCCGTCGCGAAGGAGTGCGCGTCGGGGTCGGGCATCGCGCGGAACAGCGCCACCGCCGTGGCGTGGTCCCCGGCGCGCGCCAGGGCGGAGAGCACGTCGTTGTAGTCGGAGACGGTGAGAGCGGCGTCGTCGCGCTGGAGCAGGTCGAGGACCTTCACGCGCTCCTCCGCGGGGAGGGCCATGATCCGCTCGGCGCAGTCGCGCGCCCGTAGACGCGAATCGGCGACGACCTGCGGCGGAGCGGGTTCGGTGTGGAGGCTGCCGTTGCCGTTGGACTGGAGCGCGCGGAGGAGATCGGCGTCGTGGTCGCGCGGCGCCGGCTTGCACTGGCACGCCAAGGAGGTGGTAGTAGGTACCGTGGCTCGAGAGCCATGGTGGTGGTAGGAAGCAGTGAGGTGGTGGGGCGAGGAGAGAGGAAGCGAGGCCATGGATGAGTGGGCGTGTGCCGGACGGAAGCAGATGGGGTTTGGCGACACAACGAGAGGCTGTGGTGCGAGGTGCGACGCGGCGCGCAACGGTGCTGCCGGTTCAGTGTTGCGCCGAGACGAGTCTCACTGACTCACTGTGCAGAGATTTTTGCAGCTAGGCCGAGATAGTTTGTTTGTCTGTGAAAATAGGGGCCTGCTTCAATTTGGGTTCAACGGACAAAGTCATAGTCAACCCATGTAGAAGGTCTTCGTGGGCTTTGTCTTCAAGGCTTCTGTTGGATTTCAGTCACGTATAGCCCACGCAGGCCCGAGTTCAGAATCAGCCATTTTGAGCCATTGCTATTGCTGGTTTCGACCCATTTCCATGGGCGTAGACCCACCAGCACTGCGGTCTGTTGTGCCAGTAGCCTGTTTCTGTTTGCAACACTACGGCCTTATGAACACTGCCGCGGTTCATCATCACTCAGTGCCAGCTTTTTTATTTCTAAAAACAAAAGGTACTACCTTTCATTTCTAAAAAAACAATACTCCGATGGCTTAAAAAATATATGCTCGAGGAGGCTTAAAGATTTTGAAGATCCAGTTGGTCAGAAGAGACAACAAATTTGCATCATATTTAAACAGGCGTTCAACAAGTGCTCGTCACGACAAGTTTAATTGTACTACTATACATCCTGCTTTAAAACAGGCAAATTTAATTGTATGCACAAACTGGGGTTTCAGCCATGGTATACCGCCGGAAAAAGGGATGAAATTATATACTAGGATGCACTAGTACAGTTTTTTTCTTTTTAAAGGTTGGGCAGATAAAAGAAATGCGTCTGCGACACTACCACGGACCACCTGCAAAGAGAAAAACCTAGCATTTCCCAGGCAAAACTGCACCAGTTTGAAGCGGCTGTGAAGCACCAAATGTAGTGCAAAGCAGTGGCGCTGTCGGCCTGAAGCTTCATCGACCCCATCGGCGAGAACCCTCCTTGGCGTCCCCACGCACGGAAAATTCCCTCGCCTTCGAATAAAAGCGCCCGCCTTCACCAACCTGCAGCCGAGCTTTAATCTGTTGCTCTCTTTATCGCTTTCATGCTTTGCACTCGCAGCAGGGCGTGCTTCTAATCATGAACCACGTACTTTTCCCATTTCGTATGGTGCACCAACTTGAAGGCTGAAGCACAGGGCACTGGAGTGCCCGCTGTTCAGTGTAATTTTGCTGTCTTGACTTACGCACTCGAATGTGAGTTTCATGCTCCGACAGAGGCGTTGTTAATGCTAGTAGCTATCAACAATAGAAGGTTGCAAAATCACAATGTTACTAGTAATCACTATTACCAGCAGCACCTGCTACTGTGTTGGCACAGCTCTAATGGCACGCACAGTCCTCTCATCAGCAACATGTGCTTTGGATTCTCATGGAGTAATCATGGTTGAACCCCATGTAGCACACCAAGATTCTCCTAAGCACTTTGCTTGCTGGACCCACCACTACCAGATGCATGCATGATCAAAAAGTGATCCATGGGTTCATGTCTCTTCCCACCCTCTGCTTCTCCCGCCCTGGGTTTCACTTGAAAAGTTTCCAGTGGGTGACGGTGAACACAAGGACACAAGGAGCAGGACCAAAGGGTGGTGCCAGAGCTGTTCTTTCATGAACTGTCTTCCAGCCACGGACTAGGCGATTTGCCATAATGCGAGGGATAGACGGGGAGCTGAGAATGCCAATGCAAAGGGAGCGTGATTGCAAGCAACAAGCAGGCAAACCGCAAACGAACGCTTCGCGGACAGCTTGCACCACAGAAGGTGCAGTAGGCTCTCACTCCGAACGGTTACATAACACTGGTGATGGGCTCTTGATTTGACGGTCAAAAAAGCAGCTTCAGATCACACACAACAAACTGGTTAAATAACAAAAATCACCGTACGGTTGGGCGATAGCCGACGAAGAACATACTTAGGAGGTCGTGGGGGGACCAAACAAACACGACCATCGACCATTATGCTCACTGCAAATCAGATCTAGATGGAGAGCCAACGCAAGCTTTTATACGATATCTCGCACTTTAAGGGTAACTGACTAGTACTACATTTCATTATCTGCCCATGCACCATGAAGCCCAACATTTACAGGTCATGATATTCAAGGGAACCGAGTTATGCTGGGGAGATATGGCCAAGGACCAGTCAGAACAGCCAACTTTTTGGACCCTATGTACGTTGAGTATGATTTAAAAGTCTCTTCCCTCGAGAAGGATGCTAAAAACGAAGATACTCTCGCAGAAATGCAGGCAGGAATAGTAACATTAGAAAAATAACAGATGAACACAGCATCATTTTTAGTTCTGGTCCCCGTTAGTGAAGTGATTCCAAGCAAGTCTGGGAGACAAACAAACAGCAAAGAAACAAACTTTCTCTGACTGATACTTGTTAGTACATGGGCAGAGGATTGTAAGTGTGAGAACAATAATAAGGTCGCAACCAGATAGCGGTGTGGTTCGACAGCAAAATTCCAAGATGCGGCAAGTTGCAATAGCAACACATACAGTAGACGACATGTTATATAGTACATTACTAATTGTATTACAAAGAAACTACCAGCCCACCAGAGTCACGAGCTAAAATTACATTGTCCTAAAGAGGTCTCATGCTGGTATAGTTGATGTGAGAGGATCCACAACATACACCTTACTGATGAGGATCGAAGTCAAACACATCAACAGTCCCAGGCTATGACACAGTTGCATAGACCACATAAACATTCCTTAATAACCATCAAAAGACTAACTAGACACTTCATACCTTGTTCCTATTACCTAAATTACTGCTAGATAGAATTTCCTTCGTCTTTCATCATTTGATCGAAGGATCTAAAATTGACAAGAAAAGAAAAGAACCCCAGAAGGGAAACGCGAAGTTGGCAGAAATTAACCTAATTCAGTTTCGGGGCTATCTTGTGGGCACCTGATCAACTCTAAGATGTTCACCACCTCACACATATCTGGCCTATTCGAAGGAACCTGAGAGGTACAGACCAACCCAAGCTTCATGATTGGAATAGCCTCCTCTGGTGGAAATTTCCCACAAAGCCTCTCATCAACACACTCATCCACCGTCCCTTCGTCCAAAGCAGCCCTCACCACATCGCAAAGCACAATAACATCATCCTCCATGTACTCCACCGGTGTTCTCCCTGTCAGGATCTCAAGGATAAGAACGCCGAATCCATAAACATCACATTTCTCCGTGATCTTCACAGTTCTGCATGCAAACTCTGGGGCCATGTAACCTAGTGCACTCTGAACCTTGCTGCTTAAAACATAACGATCCAGCATTGGAAGTAGCTTTGCCAGCCCATAATCACCGACCTTAGCCTCGCCCGACCCATCAAGCAGAATGTTGCTTGATTTCAGGTTGTAGTGGATAATATCATGCCTGTGTAGATGAGCCAGACTTCTTGCTATACCAAGAATTATATCAAACCTTTCTTTCCAGGAGAGGCAACTTGTAGTGGATGACTCATGCAATTGTTTATGCAAGTTACCCCCAGAGACGAACTCATAAATAAGAAGCTGCAGTGACGGTGTCCAGTAATATCCCTTGAGTGCAACAAGGTTGCGATGACGTAACTTTCCCAGCATCTTCACTTCTCTCTCAAATTCTACTTGAGATTTAACCAAGCTTGACACAGTGAGCTTCTTGATGGCAACAGGTTGTCCATCTCGAAGATTGGTCTTGTAGACAGTGCCAAAACCACCACGGCCAAGCTCGCAGTCCTTGTTTAGAAGAGCATGGGTACTGGCACTGAATTCTGGGTTTCCTCCTCCAAACATGACAAGCTTGCCGGCGTTCACATCAGTAGTTGGCGACTGGCTGAGATATCCATCTGAGAGTTCCAGGACAGCAGCAGAATGAGATTCAGGGCCACGAACTCGAAGGTTAAGAACAGTGATGGTAATGACACCAACGGCAATCAGAACAGCAGCACCAATCGCAACAAGGGCTGAGATGCTCAGTATGGTTTTCTTGTGTCGTGGACCACCATCAGGCACAGGAACCGTCTGTGATAGCGGATCAGATGAAGAATCTGGATTCAACACAATTGGTTTCGGAAGGACACCAGGACAAGAAGAGTTGAGCTTTGCACCGCAGAGGCCAGGATTGTCCGCCACAGATGATAAGGGGATTGTGTCAAAAAAGCTACCAGGAGGGAGATCCCCAGAGAGCTGATTGTGTGAAATATTGAAATGCTGGAGGTGGGGAAGGTTAGATAGCTGCTTTGGCAGAACACCGGTGAGCTTGTTTCGAGAAAGATCGACAATCTGAAGACTGGTGAGGTTGGCTATTGTTTCTGGAATTGCTCCTGTTAGATTGTTATGTGAAAGATCCCTGCAAACAAAAATACAATGGATATCAGACCATAATAAAAGGTAGACTCCCAAGTCCCAACATTTTTATGGCTGAATTGAATCAGAAAGATGTGTTTAGACTTACAGTGATGTAAGCGAGGAACAATTGCCAATCTGAGGTGGGATTTTGCCAACGAGGGAGTTCTTCCCCAGCCTCAGCTCTTTCAATGACTCCCCTCCAATTGCAGCTGGAATGCTTCCATTTATACGGTTGGCTGTCAAATCAAGAATCTCCAGCGACTTCATCTCCAAAATGCTGGGAGGTATACTTCCAGAGATTGAGTTCCATGACATGTTCAACATCTGCAAATTCTCCAGCTTCAAGATTTCTGATGGGATAACACCAGAAAAGGCATTGCTAGACAAGTCCACGCCCCGGAGGTCCAATGATGCATTGACAGGCACCGGTACCTCTCCGCTCAATGTGTTCTCCGACACGGACACCCATTGCACACCAGAGGCGAAGACCCAAGCAGGCAATCCACCTGTTAGGGAATTCCAGCTCACATCGACGTGCATCAGGTCTTTGCACCCACCAAATGACTCCGGCAAGCCACCGGTGAACCCATTCCCGGACAACCTCAACTCTCTCAACGACATCAACCCACCAATGGATCCTGGAATCTCCCCGGAGAACTTGTTCCCGGACAAATCCAGCACCTCCAGACTCGCCATTTCTCCAACCCATGTTGGAACGCTCCCAGTGAACTCGTTGGAGCTCAAGTCAAGGTAGGTGCAGGTAGAGAGCCTCCGCAGGGACTCCGGCAAGTTGCCGGACAGCGAGTTGGACCCAAGATCCACTGACCTGAGCAGCGGGCAATCCCCAATGTCGTGCGGGAGGCCGCCAGTGAGGCGGTTGCCTCGCAGGTTCAACGCCCGCAAGTTGAACATCTTGCTGATGCCGACAGGCAGGTCGCCGGTGACGGCATTGCCGGAGAGGTCGAGCGTGCGCAGCGCGTTGAGCGACCATATGTCGCTGGGCAGCGCGCCGGCGAGGCGGTTGGAGGAGAGGTTGAGCGACGCGAGCGTGGCGCAGGCGCCGACGGTCCGCGGGATGTCGCCGGAGAAGGCGTTCCCGGCGAGCGAGACGTCACGAAGGGCGCGGCAGCGGGCGAAGAGCGCGTCCGGGATGGCGCCCGCGAAGGCGTTGGCGCTGAGGTCGAGCGTCTGGAGCGCGGGCAGGCGGGCGAGCTCGGCGGGGACGTCGCCGGAGAGGTTGTTGCGCGCGAGGTCGAGGGACTGGAGCGCCTCGAGGCGGAGCAGGCCCCGGCCGAGCTTGCCGGAGAGGCCGAAGCCGGCGAGCGAGAGGGCGGAGACGCGGCCCGTGCGCGCGTCGCAGGTGACGCCGGCCCAGGCGCAGGCCCGCGCGTCGTCCTCGGTCCACGTGGCGAGGCGGCCGTCCGGGTCCGCCACGTCGGCCTTGAAGACGATCAGGCCCAGCACGTCGTCGTCCAGCCCCGCCCCGCCGCCCTTGGCCTCCGCCGCCGCCAGGAGGGCGAGGTGGGCGAGGAGCAGCAGCGCGAGGGGCCGCATTGCTTCGCTAGGAACCACACTTACGGGGTCTGCGTAAATCTGCGGGGAACGGCTTCGAAGCTTCGAACGGCACCTTCCGTTGTTTTCTCCTGCAGATTAATGGCAGGAAACACCACCAATGTAAGCGACTACTAGTAATAGGCTCCGGGAATCCAGTCGAGGAGCAACTTTCTAACCGCGGAAGCGGAAGTGTACCTGCCAAGACTGGATGCAGCCGTCTACGTCGCCGCCGCCACCTCGCCGGAGAGATCCATTATGCAGCAAGTGAAGGAGTAATGAGGAGGGGAGAGAACAGAAACAGCGGGTAGTGGGCGGAGTGGGGGACTGAAGAAATAGCGAGCGGGGCAAAGAAGCTGCTGGTCCAGGGCAGGACGACGGCGTGGATCGGACGGTGGTGAGAGAAGGCCCAGAGCACGACCAACGGCCCGGATGAGGCCGTGCGGAACGGTTGGTCCGGTTAAAACGGGATGGGCCGGGTGCATGGACCGAGAGAGGGTGTCCGTCCGTGCGCTGGTTCCTCCTCGATTCTCGCGCGACGATGCCCGGTTCGAGGCCGCTGCGGACCGGGTCCGGGCGAGCAAGACCGACCGCCGCGAGAGTCGTCGGTGCTTTTGAGGTGGCAGTGGCTCTGCGCTGCAGTGCCGTTGCGTCAGGTTCGGGCCACAGGCGCACGACGCAATGCGACTCGGCGGGCAGTCTTCTGGACCCGCTTGGACTTCGGGGAGGTGGATTCTACGTTCCCGCCGAATCGCGGAGGCGTGGTTTGGGATAAAAATGGGAAATGTAGTGGGTGTGTTCGTTTTCCGAGGTATAAATTTTAGAATCTGTTGTATTAAAAAGAATCTTACTATTTAGAGTATTAAATAAAGTTTAATTATGAAATAAATTACAGACGTCTAGACTAATTTACTGAGACGAATCTAATGAGATTAATTAAGTCATGATTAGAATACGGTTACTATAGCATTACTTTAGTAAAACCTAAATTAATTAAGCTCATTAGATTCATCTCGAAAATTAGCACAAATCTGTCAATAGGGTTTTGTTATTAAATTGGTCCAAAAATTCATAAATAGTAAGATTCTCTTTGATCCGACGAGTGCTAAATTTTAGAAGGCGAGAAAACGAACGAGGTCGAAGTTTGGAGGAATCATACTATGGTTCCGTTTGGTTCATAGTGACTAAACTAAAGTGACTAAAATTTAGTCAGTTTTGGAACTTAAAAACCAAACGCAAGGACTAAAAGGGACTAAAATCCTTTTAGTTCCGTTAGTCACCTTGGTGAAGCTAAAACGAACTAAAGTAAAAGCTGGACATCGCTGCCCCTTGGCGTAGCTCGATCGGCCCCTCGCGTGACCTTCTTCATCCAAGAACGCCTCCAGAAACCATGTAGCTGCCCAGGCATGCTGTGGGCTGCCACCCAGGTCCCCGCCGCCACCAGCGACCGTGCCTCCGCCCAGGTCCCCGCCGCCGCCAGCCACCGCGTTGCCGCCCAGTTCCTCGCCGCCACTAGCAACCGCGCCGCCGCCCATGTACCCGCCGCGCGCTGTCGCTCGTCAATGGCCCGCTCTGCCCTTCCACGTTTGCTGCAACGCCGCCGCGGCAGCCATCTCCACTCCAAGATCTGCCGCGTTCCGCCGCCGGAGCTCTCGGCGTCGTCTCCACGCCTCCGCTGCCCCATCTCCTCGCCGCGCTGCTACTTCCCCGTCATCCCTATGCCACCGCCGCAGCTACCTGCGCGCGTTGCTGGCCCAGATTCACCCACGCGGCCGCTCTTCCCCAACCAGGCGCTATCCATGCCCGACAAATGCTCCTCCCAACAGCGTTGCGGCCACCGAGTAGGCCCATGTCCTCCTCGGCCAGGGGCATTTTGGTCTTTATTCAACTCATTCAATAGTATTTAGTCTCTTTTAGTCATCGGAACCAAACACAGATGACTAAAATTTAGTCATTGCATTTTAGTCAATTTACTTTAGCCCCTAGTATCCAAACGCAGCCTATACCTCTTGAAAATTTTTCTTTGCGCCATTGTCACTCCTCAGATTCCTACGTTTTTTTATTGCATCCAAACATTTCACACGAAGTTTTTCCTGTGTCTTAAATTCTTGTAGGATTACCAACGCCATGTATTTTGAGAATCATATTCTAACGGAGCACTGGATCGCCACAATGTCGACATGTCGGGCCTTTCCACTGGAGGCTCCGTACTTGGTTAAATCTCCGCTCCATCCATTTCCCACGGGCCGAGCATGGTAACCAACTGATTCCGATCACGGAGAGAAGGCTCCGTGCCACGACCAATCCGGTGCACGAATCGCGTCACGCGTTTGCCCGGCCTTCGTACGTGCATCCCGGTGCGCCAGCACATTGATAGCGGCGCTCCGGCGTCTGCCACCCCGCACGATACGTCTACTCTACGTGATCATTAGTACTAGTATTTGTTTTTGG
The DNA here is from genome assembly GCA_031894775.1 of Chloris gayana. Classification (NCBI taxonomy): domain Eukaryota; kingdom Viridiplantae; phylum Streptophyta; class Magnoliopsida; order Poales; family Poaceae; genus Chloris; species Chloris gayana. The sequence goes on from JAUNZO010002713.1 coordinate 71,105, forward strand.
ACAGATACGCCGTCGTCTACGTGGTTAGACTAGTCTACCGGGCAGCTGGCATCGCAGTAATCTTCCACCCTTCCAGCGCGCACGGCACGGATGACGGATCGTGATTGAACAGGCCAGGACGCGCCCGGGCACGCCCGTGACCCGCCCGCGCCAAAGCCAAACACGACGGTGCTGCTGTACGCGAAATTTTAACTCGACGCCGCAGAACGGCGTGGCGGGCGGGAACCGGAAGTGGAAATTCGATCCATGGTTTGTCGCCGCCATGCCCGTGGCCGCACACCCAACAACCAAGGGGCTCGCTCCTGTCCTTCCGCTGAACAGGTCAGGCAGGGCAGCAGGCAGGGAGGCAGCTACGACAGGGGCGTTTTGATTGCCGCCATCAATACACAATGACCGCATTCATTGCCCTCCGCCGCGCACGCTGGGTGCGCCCCCGTCCGCAGGCACACGGCGGCTGGCAAGCAGTAAACGCCTGCGACGACAACGGGGAGGCAGCAACGATCAATTCGATTCGGGAAAAAGCTATGCGGCAGAGGGCCCCTACTGGGGTGGTGTGGTGTGGTGGCCAAGGTTTACATTCTCGTTTCTCCCGGTAATCCCGGTCGAGACCGGGACGTCGGTTTCTGCGGAAACCGGTAATCCCGATCCGGAATCCGGACGAACTCCGTTTTGGCAGTCCAGACGGGATGGACCGGGATTTCGGACGGGATTACCGGAATTCTGACGGGATTACGGGATCCGGTGACTGATTTATAAAATTTGAGAAGAGGTTAAAACATGAAAAAAAAAGCGTGGAATTAATTAAAAAATTGGCATAACAGTTTCATAATATTTCTACTCATATTCATGACACATAAAACTTTCATCCATCACAAATGCATGATAAATACATAAAACATACATCCATCACACATAGTTCAATTACAAGTCCCTAAATAAAATCCACAACTAATACTTCGATGACAAATACAAACTATGATAGATAAACAGTTTTTTTTATTTCTTTCTTAACTTGTATCTTACTTCATTTTTCTCATAAGTCAAAACATCATCATTTTTATGATTGGATTTCACCATAATCATGATTTTTCATCTAGTTTTTTTTTCATATTTTCATATCAAATTTTCAAAAAATTCAAAATTCAAATCCGAAATCCCGGTCTCCCAGTAAAACCGGTCTGGACCGGGATCTCCGAAAACCGCGGAAACCGGTCGGGATTTCAAACCATGGTGGTGGCTACGCTACCCCGCGCACAAGCCTATGAACATGAACGGTCCAATCGTTCCTTTCACCGTCTTTCGACAGCCCCCGCGCCTTTTCTGAGCGTCGAGAGTACTCCGTCCGTTTGAAATGTCCGGTTCACTGATCATCATCAACGGCGATTGTTGTTCAATGTTCATGTAGAAGCAGATAGAGCGAGTTTGGGCCAAGGTTTAAAAAACCGAACTGGCCGGCCGGTTTTTGAACCGAAAAACCGGTCCGGTTAACCGGAAAAACCGACGGTTAACCGAACTGCTACAGTACTTACCTTCGGTTTGCCCTGGTTAACCGGTCGAACCGCCCGACCGGCCGGGACCGGTTTCCCGGTTAACCGGGATAACCGGCCGGTTTTAAACGGTTCTTTGAACCAGGGTTTGGGCGATCATATCACATTGGTGCGCTCGCGTGCTCACGGGACACGCCGGACCAAATTTCCTCGAAATAATCAAAACATCGCCAACGCGGTTGAGCATTCGGCTGGTTACGTCGTGACAAGTGACAAAGGCTAGCCAGCGCACTGGCTATTTGGACGCTTTTGCGTCGCGCGCAGCTGCACTGGCTGTCTCGTTCTCGTCCCGAACCAAACGGACCGTGCCAATAGAGCGTTGCTGCAGCCTCTCCTGGAAAGAAGCCTACTGATCTGCACTAGCGTAGCTGTAGGAAATGGCCAAGACGAGCAGATCGGTGTGGGAACTCCGCCACGACTGACTTATCATGGCAGGGGCCAGGGCACCGGCGAGTGAGCGTCTGTCTCAAAGCAGGCGAGATCATCAGCAGAAGGAATCGTTTGAATAGCTACCCCCTCCCTCAAAAGCAAGAAAGGAATATCACTATGCGCGGGGGCGCAAGCTATCATGCTGCCCATCCATGCTTTCCCGTGGGAAAGCTGCACACGCGCGCCCTTCTTTTGTTGGCAGCTTCTCTCCCCTTTTGGAGCACTTGTGTGCTGCTGTCCGACCATGCAATGGATCACCACGCTCCTTTTCATGTGTTCGTCTCCAGGGGGCGGGAAGGGAATCTCAGTTGCACAACTTGCAGTTCATTCAGAAAAATGTACTAACCATCTGAAGGACCTGTCTCAGAGGTTACAAAATAACAATATCGGCATATAACTGGTAAGCATAGGTGTTGATGAAACCAGTGCCAGGTATAACGCTTGAAGGCTCAAGCTTTATTCAGGTGTATGTAAAAGGCCAAGAGAAAATCTGTAGTCTCAACAACAGTATTTACACAATGTTGGCATGTATGCGACAGTACACTACAGATTTTAAGAAAAATATAGGAAAGGCGAGAGAAGGCTAAACTATGATGGTGTATCCCCTATCCTGTTCGTTGTTTGTCATAGTAGTGTATCTTAAAAGTAGTGTGCAACAATGTCTCTTTAGAATCATACTACATCACACGGCAAATCTTTCTCGCACATAACCCGTATCTTTGCGCCCAGTTGACCTCTGCAAAGTCGATGGCCACTGATGCGGCCGTATAGATGAATGTTGCACGCTCCTATGTATACTCTGGGAAAGGAGAGGCCTTTCAGATATCCCCAGCATGCGCGACATGATGCTGCTGATTTGCTCCTTCTTGGCTATCCAAAGGCATATACTGGGCCATGATTGCGCGAATCTCCGAATCCATGTAACTCTGATGATAAATGAATCGTGCAGATTTGAGTCAGGCATCATCAAAATGAATGGCTGATATTGTAGCTAACGGAGTCTCACGTGTGAAAACACATGCAAACAAAGGTAGAGAGAGAGGGAGATGGATCAATGTCTTACCCTTAGCCTGTATTTGTAAACCGCATATGCTCCAACCCCAGCAAAAAGGAGCCCGAAGAAAATAACCCACAAGAAGCTCCAGCCAACCGGGGCAGTTGAGGCCTCTTTACCTGCACATCGTTCAGAAAATAGACATGTCAGACCCAACGCTAGTGAAATTAGGAATGGAACAAAGAACTAGTAGTGACCAGGACAAAACAATATCTATTCAAGTAGTCCCACAAATTCCATTAACAATTCTGTGAAAATTACATGCCATTAACATAAAGCAATCTCAACATACAGAGGATATCATTAGGTAAAAAGTAGCAAGAGTCCATATCACATTGATCAAAAGCTGCTACGCTTCACTAGAACCGAACATAGAACTGTGATGAAAGTTTCGTGAACGAAAAATAGGTATACGGTTCACAGGTACCCACTTCCATTGATATGATTAATAACTTTGTTACGTGATACAATAATTTTGTAACCACTGTCTGTTAAGAAATTCTGTTTAGAAGGATAACCATTATCTATTATGCAACTATTCAGAAGCACACATGCGTGTATTATTTCAGAGACTAAACAATGACTGGGAAACAGCTTAGATTCCATTGTTTAAAAAGAAGTACATAATCTACCATCTCAGATTGTAGGTATCACTTGTCATCAATGAAGCAGGTGTTTGCACAGAAAATAGAGAAGACAGAACTAGATGGGTATGGAAATTTCAGGTCAGGCTACTCACTGATGCAAGTGTCATGCTCTCTCATGTATAACATATTGTCGTCACCACAGCTGCACTCATAGCTTCCCCATGTATTCGTGCAGCTGCAACCCTTGCATTGACAGAAAGTTTTTTCTTTGCATTCGTCAACATCTGGAAATAGATAAAACAAAAAATCCATGTAAGATTAAAGTTCAAAACTGAGAACAGAGAAACACGCTGAACCAATGAAATTTACAGTAAGAACTCCTATTGACAGATTACTTGATCAAATGAAAGCGACCTTCGATAAATATTTGTAGTGCTAAAGCCAACAAGTGGAATGGATGTCAAATGTCATTGAGATTACTGAATAGTGTGGCATGATGAAACTGTTGATAGTGTAGTTGTCAGGTGTTCAGGGTCAATTTGTGTAATGTTGGATTATAAATGCTTTGAAATGTCACCTGAAACAACTTGAATGAGAGATCCATGAATTGAAATTTCTGATGTCTTAAGGTGCTAAGTGAATCGAGATGAGACCTATTCTGTTAGCTGGAGTTGATTGCACATTTTGGTGGATAGGTAATGGTCAGGTTTTTTCATAATGTACTAGTTTCTGCTCTTGTGCATGTTCAAAAACATACGTTCTTTCTTGTGTGTCTATGGAAGTTGATAATGCACAGGGATGATGTATTTCAGTGTGTTATCCATAGAAGTATTACTTAGTATCTTATACGTATAGCCGTAGAAGTATTAGTTAGTTTCTTATATGAATTGTTACTGTATTTTCACTTTGTTCAGTTTATCTGGTATCGGGTTGCTCGAACCTCATGAGTTATGACCTTTTATCTCACTATCTCAATGTTCCATGGATTTCACTGCTAAGACTGAGGTATGAAGAACCCCAGCAAAACCTTTCATTATTCCAATACAGCAGTCCATGGGCCTTTAATTTCACATGCAGAATCAATTTTTGCCCCTTTATAGAGAGCTACAGATTAGGAATGAGTTTCTGATGATACCTTCACAGTTTTTTACTCCATCACCCTTGAAGCCTGGTGGACATTTGCAACCTTCAGATTCTTCGTTCTGCAGAATTTTGCATTTAGTTTTCAGCCAATGGAAACAATCTGGAAAGGAAAAACTAATGTCTCAAGAGAACATCTACTTACCAAGCAGGCAGAGATTGTCTTCCCGTGTTTAGTTTCCTTCCAGCATCCTCCATTGTTGATCTCACACCTACCAATACCAGAAGCTGACAATGGCAAGTGTCAATCCAAGGTGTACTGTCAAGTACCAACTAACATAAACTTGGTAATAATAAGGTGCTTCTGTGCAGAGATACAATGGAGTATCTAAGGCAACAACACTGTTTTACTACGATATTTGTTCTCTTTTACTTGTCCTAGTAGAATGTGTACAATCAGTATTCAAAATTTTTAATCAATAGCATTTAAATTTGTCACGCGTATCGGTGTATGTAGATTTGTAATCAAAAGGTCAACAAGAGTACTTAAAATATTTTATGCTAACATATAACACGAAATAATAATTGGCAAAGCTGTTTATAGGATATTCTAAGTGAAAAAAACACAGATAATTACATTACAGAAAATTGTCATAATAAAAATGACTTCTGTCAATGTAAGTTAGAATAAATTCACATAGTACCTTCACAATTGGTATATCCATCACCAACAAATTTTACACCTTTCACGATAGGGCACTCACAAACACGCCCACGGAAGGTATCCTGTAAAGGCATACAAGGAAATTAGAACTCTCTTACAAGACAACAATTGAGAACGAAGACCAGGTTAAATATCTTTAGCATCTCTGGTGTCAAATCTGTACCTTGCATGCAGTAACGTTATTAACCTTGTCAAGCCAGCAACCCCCATTGTTATCCAAACACTCATTTGTTTGAATGTCTAAATGATTTAAAAAAAAAAACAGGTAAGGACTTAGAGTAAATGCCACATCAGATAAGATCTACGAAAAACTTTGCAGCAGGAAAAGATTGCAGACCTTCGCTCAAACAAATAGCAGGCTCAGTTGTCTCTTCAAATCCTGAACAGATTGCTTTCAGGACAGCAACCTTGTCTAACTTACCTGAAGAGAAAAAGAAAATTCCAAATTGTGACACAAAGAACATAGAACACCACACTCCAAAAGACGGAGCATAAAATAATAGGAATACCTCTGTATTGCCTATTGTTGATGACAAGGGTTGGCAGTATAGTGACATCTCCTCTTTTATCATGGCCAATCTATATAATAAAAGGCAGGAGCTAAGTAACCACATATTGATGCAAATATGTATGAACATGCAATGGCAAACAAAGTTTTATATTAATGAATAAGTTCATACTTGGGCATCTTGTTCTGCCTTTAGAATATCATTGTCCTCATCGGCATCCGTATCTCCAACACATTTGTTTATCTTCTTAAGGTCCAATCCTGCAACCAGCCATGCCAGAGGAAATAACCCATTAGATGTCAGCAGCATAAACATTTGGTTACACGTTACTAAAGTAGAATAAACAATAGAGAATCAGTTCTCTGAAAAGTGAGATATACATGAAAACAGTGCCAAAGACGTACCAAGTGACTTAATAACATCACGGGCGCACTCAGGAGTGTATTTCTTGTCCTTCATTGGGCACCTAAGTGCGAAATCATGCACATAATCCCACCACAACCATGGCTTGCCACTGTCATTAGCGATCTTGAACACACAAATTTGATGCAGATTTTGAACCACGACATCTTTTCCATCATAACCTTCGCTAAAGTCCTGCTCTGGGTCTGGTGCACAATATCTTCCATGATTGATGCACTGTGATTTGCATTGCTTGCTTGTGACAAAAGTTTCTGGACAGTACCATGTAATATAATGAGGAGTAAATTGCGTGTAACCCTTTTTCTCAAGAACTTGCGCAGTTCCTCTAAAGCTCCTCACAAAATCCATTTGCATATCACATTTAGGACCACATTCATCATTACTGTTTGTCCAGAATTCATACTCCACACGCTCATCGGGGTGGGGAAGAGATTCCCTCCAGTCCAGAAGAACACTGAGCATATCACCATTTTCTGCAGATTTCTTAAGCTTATCCCCCAATTCCTTTCTTATGAGCACCGAGGGAATAGTGATGTTTTCCAGGTGCTCTTTGCCTTCTTCTGGGTTGTCCATTGTGATTAAAGGTTCCTCCTTATCATCCACAACAAGGACTGCAGCAGCTCCAGCATTTTGTGCATTCCATGCCTTGGTTGTGAAAAAGCAGTCTGTGCAACAGAATATTTAATGAAGTAGAGAATTAGAGGTTTTCCCAGTCATGATAGACAAGCACAGCAATTTGTTCCAAACGCTCAAATAATTCCATGTTTTACACTAGGAGCAATAACATTTATTTTTAATATCTAACAAGCAGTGGTCAATCACGATTTTCCTCAACCATTTCAACCTTACATTGCCGGATGGAGCCAATTAAACAGACGAAACAAAAGAGAAATGTGTAGTGTTACACCTGTTAATTCCCCATTCCAACTGTAACATAGAAACCATATTAAATTTTATTTTACTCAAATTATGGAATGCAAACCAGGAATTTCACTACTGTCGTTCTACATCACACCAATCTGGATATAATTCTGTATACGATTTTTGATATGTATGAGTGCATACAGATTCTAACATCGTGGGAAGCATAGCTAAATAAAGGTTGGATACGTGGATGAGTAAGCAGTTTCTACGGTGGAGCTTTTCTGAAAAAAGAATCTGCATTCCAGGGAACAGAAATCCAGCTATAAAACCAAATGAAACCTGCTCGTACTACTGCCAGAAGCTAAGTGACCAGCAATCAATGGAAAGAGCTAGACTGGATACATCAGGATAAAAGGTACGTATCAATTCCCTTAACTAATCGATCCAACATAGATTTCCAAATAATAACTCCATAGTAACTGCCAAGTTCCCAAGATAACTACCGCGCGAAACACAACTGAAAGGAAGCGAGAAATCGGGAAATAAACGGGGGGCGATACAGAGTGATCCGCACCTCCGCGGTCGAGCAGGACGAAGTTGGGGCGTCCTCCAGCGGCCTTGGGCCTGAAGGAGATGTCAAACTGGTCGAAGCTCTGGCACGCCTTCCTGTTGGACTTGGGGTACTGGACCCAGCCGTGCAAGGTGCCGCCGTACTGCGGCACCCCGAAGTTGCCGATGGCGCACTCGTACTTGCCCTTGAGCCCATCCGGGGAGGTCACCTGCAAGCTGTTCTTCTCCACCACGAACCTCGCAGCCGCCAAGTCCGCCACGGCCAGCGCCACCAGCAGGAGCAGCGCCCGCCACGCCGGGCTCCTCATCCTGCGCACCTCCCGATCAGAGCACCGCCAATTCGATCAAACAAGGAGCGGTTCCCTGCCAGGCAGCACAAGGGGATCAACGAGCAAGGTTTTTCAGAGGGATTTTGGGGGCAGCTAGCAGCGTGGGATCGATCCGAGCAACCGACCGCGTGAAGCGGAGATTCCCACGCGGCAGAGAGCGGGACACAGAGATCTACGGACCTAGACAAGGACTCCCCCGTGACGTGCAGAAAACAAATGGAGGCGGGCGGCCGGCGAGATCTGCCAAGGCCGGTTGATGCCCGACGGATGTAGATGGGTGGAGGAGGACTTGGAACGCTTCCGCGCGGTCACGCGGGGCGGGGAAGTCGTCGGTTGCGCGCCCCGCCCAAGCAAAGCCCGACCAACCAAAACCAACTCGCTCCAGAGGAAAACAAGTTAACTAATACAAACCCGTGGCGAAAGCGACCTTGACAGCAGCCACGGCCGTCGGATCAGGGCACCGTCATGCTCGGGGAGGCGCGTGGCACGGTTCAGAGACTCATCACGCATCAGAGGGGCGTGGTTAGGTTCGATTTTTCCTTTTCCCAAGTTGAGCCTTGAGATTCGCGATCCAGGTCAACGACTCGTGCTCCTTCACCAAGCGGCTGCAGGGGATAATCTTTTCAAGGAATTTTGGCGCGATGAAGCTTTTGTCAGGTTTTGCCAAATTATAATGTAGAGTTGCAGTGTCATGTCCGTGAAAATCTACACTAAGACCACCTAAAGTGCAGTTTCTGGCCGAGTCCAAAAAGCGGGGCTTATGCTTATCTTATAATAATGATAGTAACTGTAATAAAGTTATTTTCGGCAGCTTTGCTTAACGGTGAAGTACTAGCTCAAGCTCAAGAGTTTAAAATTTCCGTTGTGCATATCCTCAGCGGTATGATAAAACTATTTAAAAATATTGTAGGTCGCTGTCAGTGTCAGTGTCATTTAAATATGGCAATCACCGTCTACCAAGGAGACACGGACAGTATTCTTAGGGACTGTTCGTTTCTCCCTATCTAATTTTTAGAGGTCAAATCAAAGAGAATTTTATCATTTTGGAGTCTTAAATAAAGTCTAATCTCGAAACTAATTGCAGACTCCTATCTAATTCACGAGACGAATCCAACGAGGATAATTATAGTGTTATTAGAAGATGTTTACTGTAGCATCACCGTAGCAAAACATAGATTAATTAGGATCATTAGATTCGTCTCGCAAATTAGAGGGGGTCGCGACATAGGTTTTGTTATTAAATTAATAAAAGATCTACTAAATAGTAAGATTCTTTTTGATGTGACAGATATCTAAATTTTAGAGAGTGGAAACGAACGGGGCCTTAGCCGGCGATGCAGACCGGTGGCTAAGCCACGTGAAACACGGCACCAGATTTCAATCAATAATAAACTTAACCCCTCCTAGTCCATGGCTTCATGGCGAACGCGACTCTCATGTTGGCTCGATGTAACTAACAACGCAGCGAATATTCTGTATTTGGGCACAAAGAACGATACAGCATTTTGTTAACTAAGTAAATTTTACTGAATATATTGTGGACCTATAGCTTAAGAGTTTAGTAGATGCCCCGTACGTTTGGACCTTTTTTTATAATATATTGGACCCTGTTTTGATGTCATGTAAATAATACAAGATTACAAGAGTGTAAGGTGGAACCACAACAAGCTCGGAAACGCTTGTTTTGTCTTTTAGTTTCGGCCTTTGATCGTCAAATAAATTAAGATTACATTTTCCAACCGCATCCTAAACCTGAATATATTACATTAAATACGAAAACCACAATGTTACTAGGACTGTTTGTTTAGTGATTAATGTTGTCATTCCTAAGATTAGTCAAACTAGTTGTTTAGTTGACCGCTATAACTATGAGGAACTCAAATTCACATGTCATACTCTAATTTTTTCCCCTAATTTTGTCATATTTCTTTTAGATAATAAAATTACCAGATTTGTGCCAAGAACAAGGAAAGTACCTAAAAGATTTCTCAATCCGTTATCTGCCCTCTCACTCCCTTATTCTTCGTGGTCTCTCCATTTTCATAAACAGTTCCTTATCTGCCCCAAGGGGACTAGAAAAGGTTTGCGCTTCACTGTCATTGAGATTACTCGCAAACGTCAAAGTTGCTACATATATATTATTAGCATAATATCAACAGCTCGTGAAATAAAAACCTTTCATTTGGTTACCTAGCCCAAGCTGTAACTTGTGTCATAGAATAAAAGATGTTGGGAGTCATATAATCCTAGTTAAAATTAGGTAATACCTTTCTAAATTATAAAAATTTTGTGAACCAGTAAACTAATTGATCGATGTACCTCTAACAAGTTGAAATTATAAATAAAAACAAAATAAAAGAGTAGAATGAAGAGAAGAAACCTTACAAAATAAAGTCTTATGTTGGGCCATAAAGCCTACTGCTACCACCGAATGTAAGGCTCAATACTAGGGATGGTAATGGATAAAAAGTCACCTATACCCATACCCATCAAAGTAAACTATACTCACACCCATTCTCATACCCATGATCGGGAGGACTTTTCATCCCATACCCATATCCATTGGGTAATCAGATACCCACGGGTTTCCCATTCCCGTGATACTTCATACAAGTTCTTAATTCCTTGCTAAGTTTTGTTAAGCACATGCACAAAATAAGGTCATATGTTAGTCTGGTCCATTTTTATAGAGATAACAGGGTATTAGAGTTACAAGAAAAATAATAAGTTCACATCTTAATCACAAATCACACATAAATATCCAATTTGCGGTTACATGGGGATGGGTTTACGGGTTCCGTACCCACACACACAAACCTATCGGTACAAAATTTGCCCCATTTACCTACTCATGGATGCAGTATGTGTCCCATACTCTTATCCTTATAGTGTTTTTACCCATCGGATTTCGGATACCATTACCATCTCCCTACTCAATAGGTTGCCACCGAATGTAAACTCGAAGGCACCGTCTTCTTCATCCTTCCGCTTGCCTCCTCCATCCGCCATGGCCAAGCTCAACCGAGAGCTCGCATTAGTGCCCGATTAAAGCACATATATTCTTATAAACAAGCAAAATAGAATGTCGACTGCCTCCTCTTGGAGACGGTCTAACAAATGGGACAATCGGCCAGAACCCCTTTGTTTCGATCGAGGGTGGGGAACTGGGGATCGACTGATCACTAATCTGTTGTGATATTTACAAATTTTGATGCTCAAAGAGTACCCGAACAATCTAGTTTTAACACTGATCCTGTGTCTGTTGACTTGGTATCGATCAGCCGCAGGAAGCTTAGCAACTCGTCGATTTGTCTATTTTTGGAGTTTAGCGACGAAATCTCGAGGTCTGCAAAGCGTCAGTATGGACACCCTCGACGTTCTGCTTGGTTAAGCTCTTCGTGTCCTACTGGCGTATCCTAGCTCGGCCACGAGGTGGACTTCGGCGCCGGGACGTCGGCGAGAGTGATGTGCCACATGGAGATGACAGCGGTGCCGAACTGCATCGCAAGCCAGCTCTGCAACGGGAAAACGGGGAACGAAATCACCTGCCGCACAGCCGTGCCGTGCCGTTTATCCTACAGGGGTATATGTGGACTCAGATAGCCTAAAGGCCTAACAATCCTTAATCAGGCCCACCAGTTAATTAATTAATGTTCTAAAAAATTAATTAATTAATACCAACAGCAACAAAGCTTAATTCTTAGAGAAATGTAGTAAAGCATCTCGCATGTATTCCTCTTTCCGTGGGAGTCTTTTTTTTATCTCTTGGCTCGTGATTACCAGAGACCTCAAGAGGAATGTGATGATGTCCTAACAAATACTAGCTAGTTATGTATATTAATCACTCAACATTGTAAAATAGTAATTTTTTGACTTAACAGAATTACAATTGTGTTTTTTTGCGAATATTACAATTGGTTTTTTTATAACCAATATTACAATTGGTTTGTTGTTGTACTGTCCACCACAAAATTGCTACCATTGCTTTTTTTAGTAAGGACAAAAACTGTTCATTGAGTCTACTGTGGGCCATCGATGCCTAGTATAATGAGCTGTCACACGGTTATACAGGAGAAAATCACATCGTCAAAACTAAAAACGGCGGCCCTGAGTATCTCTACATAAGTGTCGAAGGATGGCCAGAACAAGTGACTGTGGAATATCTGGCCTCGCGGAATAGTGATGGGCTGTGCCCGTCCCCAGGCTCGCCGGCTGACGCTGGCGCCACAGGCCTGGAGGGAGCCGTCCGCCGACGAGACGGAGCAAGCCACACTTTGGCAGACGGACGGGAATGGTCGTATCTCGGCTGACCCGCTCGAAGGCCGCAGGAAGTCGAAGTTCGGGTCGAGGTTCTGGCCGTTGCAGGATGAGCTGGACTCCGATGAAGACTCAGATGAGAAAGAAGCTCGTGCCGTTTCGGGCGGCGCCGCTGGCTCTCGTGCTAGCAACGAACCAAGAGAGCAAGCAACTTCCTCGCAGGTACGATTTGGTGTGTTTGATGCAGGTCAGGCGAAGAAGCTTTCGACTCACCGTCAAGCACATAGAGAAGAGACTCGTGGCTCAGCGGTGAAGCCATGGCGCGGACCCTTGCCGCCGCGTCAGGTTTCACCGGCGTGGACACTGGAAGACGCCTTAGCCAACGCTCAAGCGAACAAGAGGAACACGCCTAAAGAAAAGCTGGGGAACCTACCGCCGGTCCCGGCGCCGTCGACGGCGGCGGAGCGCCCTCAACAACAGCGGCCATGGATTTCAAATTTCAAATCGACGGGACAGCGCCCGCGGGATCCCGGGGGTGCCTGTCGGCCGGTCGGGCAGCTGAACAGTTCGGAAGATGTTGGGCCAGGCCGGTCCATCCTGATTCGGGCTGGGGGAAAACGGCCCACTTTAGACTCTCAACTGGCGTGGGAATTTTTCTCAGTCGGGCGGGACGTCTACAGAAAAGTGTTTTCGTTTCGACTACCGATCGCTCGCCTCCCCAGTCTGACGCCTCGCATGCCTCTCCAGTTCCCGATACGGTGAACGGCCGTCTTGGTGCGGCAAAGCAACCACTCGGCGGCGGCGACGGGAAGAAGATGGATCGCGCGGGCTATCGTCGGGCAGCACGGAGCGGAGCTCGGGCGGGGATGGCGGCGGCCGAGGCCGGAACCTTGGCTACGGCGGCCGCGGCGGCTACCCGCAGGAGGAGGAGTACTTTGGCGGCGGTGAATTCCAGGGCGAAACGTATGGTTTTGACCCTGGTTACGGGAGCTATGGTCCCCCGAGCCGGGGACAGCGGCAGCGGCGGCGCGGTCAACGGGCCGGGGTGGCCGAGACTTCGGCACTCGGCGTGGTGGCTGCAGAATCGCCGGGAAGGAACGCCGGGACCTACGCGGCGGCCGTGACCGCGGCCCGAGCCGTCGGCAACAATGGTCCTGCCCCCGGGCACATGCGAGCGGGAGGAGCAAGAGTGATCGCACCCGACCCTCGTCCCCGAGGCCCGGTCGATGCGGTCATCGGAAGCGAGGAGGAAGGCGCGGGAGCTAGACTCAAACCGGCGGATGAGCAAGGCAAAACACCGCAACCGGTGCTCTCAAAAAGGCCACGCTGCGGCGGATTGCAAGACGGAGTTCTATTGTGATATTTGTGATGGAACGGAGCATCCCAATCGCAAGTGCCCGGTCCTCAAGCTCCCAAAACCGGTGGCGCGAGCCGTTGGGTACTCGGTGGAGGGCTTGGGCTTCTACCACATTCCCCATGCACCCTTCTCCAAAAAAAAGGAATCGAGGTCCGCTTTGGTCAAGATAGTCGGTGGCACTCTCACGCTTGAGCGAGGTGGTGTCGCAGCTACAAAGGATTGTGCCGGGAAGTATAAATGGGAGCCGGTTCAGCAAAAAGATGGCAACTTTGTGGTCACATTCCCGTCAAAGGCAGACCTTCAAAGGTCTATAGCTTATGGGGGGATGGCTGTTCGTGAGAACGGTGTAGCAACCAGACATCCGCCTTGAGTTTGAGCATTGGGTGGACAAGGAGGAAGGGTACCTCCTCCCTAAAGTTTGGGTTCGGATCACTGGTATTGGGAAAAGGCCGCGGGAATATCTGAACCTTTGGGCAATTGGCACCATTTTAGGCTCTACACGGAGGGTTGACATGAAATTGACGCGCAAGAGTGATTTTGGGCGTGTCCTAGTGGCTGTTCTTAATCCAAAAATGCTTCCCGAAGCGTTAGATGTGGTGATTGGTGACCATTATTTTGAGTTGGCTTTTGAATATGAGAGTGTGGGCTTTGATGAGCATGGTGACGAGGTTGAGCTGAAATTTTGGGATGAGGAAGATAAAGGCAATGAGGACATGGAGCTCAATGGCGTGAACAAAGAGAAAAGAACAGACCCGGAAACAAAGCGGGCTCGGGGCAGCGAGCAGCAGGAAAACAATGGACCTCGACAGGACAATCCGTCCATGCCGAAGGATAAGGAGAATGCTGGCATGGAGGACTTGCTCGAGAAAAATGGCAAATCAAATACTAGACATTGCATGTGATAAGGTGATCAATGAGTGTGCTTGATCGGGTGCTCGGCGGAAGATGACGAAGAAGAGCAAATAGATGGCATGGTGGAAGACGTTGACTCGGAGGATGACCTCCTAGATGAGGACTTCGATCGGATGAGCGTGGATGGCCCGAACGCCGCTGCAGCTCATGCTTGTGCAAGCTCAAGGACGGAACACGCCGGCCTCGGTGGACATTGCTCGGGCATACACGAGGCCACAGCCGAACAGAGTGGGCGAGTGCTGTCCCACGCCGGAGGGCCGGCGACGCTGCTGTCTACGGGCGGGTCGACGGCGCAGGCGAGGGCAGCCGACGTTTCTGTCCGATAACTCCGACCGATGGGCAAGCCGGGCAGAACGAGAGCGCCACGATGGCGCCGGTTGCGTCTTCGACGGGCGGGTGGAGCGGACCCCGCCCGGAAGGAGCAGGCGGCCGGAAGCCGGCCATGACGAAGCCGAAGAGGAGGCAGCAGCAAGGCGGGCACGCTTTGCTGCAATTGCGCGCCTAGCGGGATCTAAGTCCGCGCCTCCGCGCGTGGCCGTGGCAAGCAAGGCGCAGGCGGCGACTCCGCCACCCGTCGACGTCAAGAAGAAGGAGGCGGCTGTCCAAGCTGCAGCGGCTATCAACGAAGCCTCGTCCACCACTACTCGAGCGAGTCCTCGCTTAGCCGGGATCACGGACTCACCGGTGCTTGGACCGGGCAAAAAGCGAGCAACTTGGAGAAACTTGGAGCCGGGAGAAGGTACGGTGTTGTCTTTTATTGATTTTCCTAATTCTGTTATTGCATCTAAAATTACCACTTTAGGAGTACATCTAGGAGTCAATGATACTCAAGTTTCAGATTCTATTTTAGCTCTAAAAACCTTAGAAAAGAACAGATTGTCTCTTACACCTACTAGTGAGGTGGAAGAGCAAAACCAATACTTAGAGCTGGTCACGAATGAAGATGATGATGACTTGGAAAACATTACTTTAGGCCATTTATGTGGTAACCTCATGGAGGAAGTAATGGATGACGACGATGATCACCTAAGTTGTGATTTTCATACTGTCTATAAGAAAAACAAGTCCCGGAAAAAGAATAATGGAAAAATCAAAATAGTTAGGAAAAAACCAAAACGAGTTTCCAAATGAAAGGAATATTTTGGAATAGCAGAGGTCTTAGTGACTTGGCTAAACATCGTTTCCTCTCGGATACGTGTAGAGAACAGAAGCTAGACTTCGTAGCTCTACTAGAAACTGGAAAAAAGATTATGATAAAGGCACACTTAGTAACATCCGTGGAGGTCAAAACTTTTTGTGGCACTGGACCGAACCTCATGGTAGGTCCGGTGGCATTTTATCGGGAATCAACTTAGATATCTTTGATATTGGCGGGATAGATGAGGGAGATTTCTATGTGAAATTCCACCTCCGGAATAAAAAGGATGGCTTTAGATGGATTCCGGTGGCGGTTTATGGGGCTGCTCAACCGGAATTCAAAGAAGTCTTTTAACAGAACTAGTACAAACCCGTGCGAAAGAAAATTTGCCTTTGGTGGTGGGTGGAGATTTTAATATAATTAGAAATCCACAGGAGAAGAATAACGACAACTTCAATAATAGATGGCCTTTCCTTTTCAACGCTGTCATTGATAGCTTGGATTTGAGAGAACTAGAGTCTGTCCAACCGAAAATTCACTCAGGCGAATTCGAGAGAACAGACCGACGTATGAGACACTAGACCGGGTGCTGGTTCGCACAGAGTGGGAGGATAAATTCCCTCTCTCAACGGTCCGGGCCCTAACCCGAGATATCTCGGATCATACGCCCTTGTTGCTAGACACGGGGAATGGCACACACTCCAATAATCCTGCACCATTCAAATTTGAGCTTGGGTGGCTGCTAAGGGAAGATTTCTATGAGTCGGTGGCTCGAGTTTGGAACGAGGGACAGGGAAATGGCACCCGCCTACAAATTTGGCAACGCAAAATCCAACGTCTTAGACGTTTTCTACGAGGTTGGGCTAAAAATGTAAGTGGGAATTACAAAAAGAAAAAGCAGAACTAATAAAGAAAGCAGATGATCTTGATAAGAAAGCTGAAACGCAAGCCTTAAGTGCGGTAGAGCTCGATTTAAAAAACTGCCTTAGACAACGGCTAGCTCAGCTATTAAGAGAGGAAGAAATAAAATGGTACCAACGCGCCAAAACAACTAAGTTGCTACACGGCGATTGTAATACCAAATACTTCCATCTTGTAGCCAATGGCAAACATAGAAGGACGAGAATTTTCCAACTAGAACAGGGAGGAAGGACTAATAGAAGGGGATGAGAACCTTAAACGGTATATCACCAACTACTATAAAGGTCTCTTCGGTCCTTCGGAGAGAAGTAACTTCTCGATGAATGAGGCATTCACGGAGGACATCAAACAAGTTTCTAGTGAGGAGAATGAAATACTCACTGCGAGTTTCAGCGAGGAAGAGGTTAAGAGAGCCATCTTTCGGATGGAGCATAATAAAGCCCCGGGACTCGATGGCTTTCCAGCAGAGTTTTACCAAACCTTTTGGGACCTCATTAAAAAAGACATTATGGGTCTTTTTGAGGATTTCCACAAAGGTAATTTACCACTCTTTAGTCTCAACTTCGGAATAATTACTCTACTTCCAAAGAAGAAAGAGGCTAAACAAATACAACAATTTCGACCCATTTGTCTACTTAATGTAAGTTTTAAAATTTTCACTAAAGTGATGACAAATAGGATAGCTACAGATGGCAAATAATATTATCAAACCCTCACAAACGGCTTTTATGGCTGGACGAAACATTATGGAAGGAGTAGTGATTTTGCATGAATCACTACACGAGTTACAGAAAAAAGATGGACGGGGTAGTTCTCAAACTAGACTTTGAGAAAGCCTACGACAAGGTTAGTTGGCCTTTTTACAAACAACCTTACGAATGAAAGGCTTCTCGCCTCAATGGTGTAAATGGATTGAACAGATTGTCAAAGGAGGGAGTGTTGGGATAAAGGTGAATGATGACGTCGGACATTATTTCCAAACCCATAAGGGTCTAAGACAAGGAGATCCTTTATCGCCTCTTCTCTTTAACTTAGTAGCGGACATGTTAGCAACTTTGATAGAGAGGGCTAAGGGAAATGGGGATCTTCGGGGACTTGTCCCACATTTAGTGGATGACGGCCTCTCCATCTTGCAATACGCGGATGATACGATCCTTTTTTTGGAACACGATTTAGCCCAAGCCAAAAATCTCAAACTAGTATTGAGTACATTTGAGCAATTATCGGGCCTAAAAATCAACTTCCATAAAAGTGAGCTGTATTGCTATGGCAAAGCAAGAGAGTGTCAAGGGCGATACGCTTGCCTTTTCGGCTGTGCTACTTGGAGCTGCCCCCTTCAAATACCTTGGCATCCCCATGCACGATAGGCGATTATCAAATAGCGATTGGAACATAATAGAGGAAAAATTCCGGAAGAAACTAGCAAGCTGGAAGGGAAAACTCCTTTCGGTGGGAGGACGTCCGGTTTTGATAAACTCGGTCCTATCCGAGCTTAGCGATGTACACGATGTCCTTTTTGAAGTCCCTAAAGGGGTTCTAAAAAAGCTTGACTATTATAGATCACGTTTCTTCGGCAATGTGACGAACATAAAAAGAAATATAGGTCGACTAAATGGAGCATTCTATGCGGACCAAAAGATTTTGGTGGGCTCGGGATACAAAATTTAGAGGTACAAAACAAATGTCTCCTTAGTAAATGGCTATTCAAATTGCTTAATGAGGAAGGCACCTGGCAAGACCTTCTAAGAAGGAAATACCCAGTGAATAAAACACTCACGCAAGCTAAGAAGAAGCTCGGTGATTCACATTTTTGGTCCGGACTCATGGATGTCAAGGACCAATTCATGCAATGTGGCCACTTTCGTATTCAAAGCGGTACCGAGATTAGGTTTTGGGAGGATATTTGGATAGGAGATAGTCCGCTCCGAATGCAATATCCTAACCTATATCACATTACGAGAAGGAAAGACATCACGAGTGGACCAAGTAAGGAGTTCGACGCCATTAAACATCTCCTTTAGAAGAGCTTTAATTGGAGACAATCTTAAGTCTTGGCACCTATTGGTGACAAGGATCATAGATGTCCCGCTCACGAGAGGAAAAAGATGTTTTTATATGGGACTTACGGAGCAGCGGCAACTTCTCGGTTAAGTCTATGTACAGAACTATTATGCAAAGTAGGATTATCCCGATGAAATGTCCACTTTGGTCACTTAAGTTACCTCTAAAAATAAAAATCTTCCTTTGGTACCTCTTAAGAGGAGTCACACTTACCAAAGATAATTTGGCAAAGCGGAATTGGCACGGTGATCTTACTTGTTGTTACTGTAACTCACTTGAAACCATACAGACATCTCTTTTTTGATTGCCCCTTTGCTCGTTTTATCTGGAATACCATCTATATTGCTTTTCAAATTCAACCTCCGGATTGCATGGCTGATTTGTTTGATACTTGGATTTATGGCTTCCAACCTAAACTAAGAATTCAAATTGCGTTTGGCACGGCAGCCCTTTTATGGGCAATATGGTTGAATAGAAATGACATGGTATTTCACAAAGCTAAACCCAACACTTTCTTGCAGGTGATTTTCAGGATGACATACTGGACGCGCACTTGGTCACTGCTGCTTAAGGATGAGAGCACTCGAGAGGACCTCAAGAATGGATGTCGGGTTTTGGAAACAGTCATCATGGACATCTTTGCGAAGTTTGGCTGGCGGTTCGCGAACCGAATTGAAGCATAATGCTGTTATTTGAGTCTTTTTTCGTGTCATGTGTTGAACTCTATTTCGATTCGTGTTGCGTCGCACTAGTGTGCACTTGTTGAGTCTAAGTGCTCGTGTTTGTATTGAACTTAAGCTGTGTACACCCAAAAGGTGTAGAGGCTGGGACAAGCTTGTTCCATTATTAAAAAAAACGGCGGCCCTGGTAGCCACGGGGCCAACGACCCAACGTGCTGGCGCTTGTCCCAGGAAGGCACGCCGAGGCCTTCCTTGGAGAGCTGCAGAGCTCATGTGATCGCCTACTGCGTTGAGATTGTGGAAATAATAAGTGTCTTCCTTATTCTACGTCTCCTTGCAAGTTGAATGTACGTGTGAATTTGAACGATGTATTGAAAAGGGAGTAAAATACCTCGGCCGTTGTGCTACACGCAAGTCACTTGTGTTTGTTTTAGTATCCGCAACTTTTTTAGGTTTACGCAGAAAGACAAGTTGAATGAAGAGACAAAGAAACCGACAGCTTAACCTCTCACTTGTTACTAACTTGGAAGGCTGGATGTAGCGGGTGCTCCGCTACTAGCTTAATTCTTACTCCTCTATTTCCTTAAGACATGCTTACCTAGTTCATATTTAGGTCATTTTCTTTGTCTGAAACGACGTGAGTAAAAGAAAGGAGGAGTAAATTGTTATCACTATATGGAGAGAAAAATCCTAAACATCACCACTAAAAACGGCCATCTAATTAGTCAACGAGAGACCCAGGCCAGGACTCCTTGCAGACTGCAGCTTTATCCTGGATCCGCCCTCTACCGTGTACGAAGCTGTGTGGTGAGCATCTTTTTTGGGTGGTGATACCTTTATACTAGTATATCTTAGTTTGAAGAAGTTTGTGCTCAAACTAGATGCATGTATCCTAGATTTCTATTCAAGCAGCGTTTCCGTGACGATGAACGATGCAATGAAGAAGAAGACACCATATGCATTTGCTGCTGGCATGGTGATACAGGTTATTTTTGCCACTACTGTGGTGATATCCAAGGTCGCCTTTGACCAGGGCCTATCCACCGTCGTCTACTACCGCCAGGCGGCCGCAGCCGTCGTGCTGCTGCCTCTGGCCTTTGCTCTTGAAAGGTGATCTCAAACCTGCCTCGATTCTGCAGTACTGTCTCTTTTTTTCGTCAGTTGCAGTCCGTGAGAGACAATCGTTGCTGATGATTTAAATCTTCTCCGAGCAATCTTGATCAATAAGTATTTGCAGGAGAAATGCCCCAGCATTGTCATTCAGGATCCTGCTCAAGATGTTCTTGTATACCTTGACGGGGTATATGGACCAAACTTTTTTGCAACTAGCTTTTCCCCTTTTTTTGGGGGTGTTTTTAGGTCCAAAATAATGGTCATTATTTTCTTTCAACTAATGGTCATTAGTTGGATCTAACTGTGTAGATTAAATTTTAGAAGTTAATAACTAATGGCCATTATAAGGGTAATATTATCAAAATAATATGATTATAATACAAAAATTCATCATAACTAATAAGTTAGTCAAATTTTACATGAATTTGTTATAAAATATTTATTTTAAATTTGATTAATCATCATTATTATTGTAGTCAAGTTTTAGTGTATTTAACACAAGTTTGTATGGTAAAAAAATATTAATTTTTAGTGTAATTACTAAACTACCCTTGAACTAATGGCCATTAGTTGAAAAAAAATAATGGCCATTATTTTGGATCTGAAAACTTCTCTTTTTTTCGCAAGGAACTAGCTTTTCCCTTTAATGTTTCTCACTTTTAAAACTCCTGGATTATGAATCTAGGAGCACACTAGGCCTGACTCTCTACAACACTAGCATCAAATACACCTCTGCAACCGTGGGATCTGCGATTGGTAGTTCTGTGCTGCCCGTGTTCACCTTTTTTTGGCGTTAATGCTGAGGTAAAATAAAATGCTGCTATCTATAAGAGATCATGTCCCTATTATCGAGTTTATTTTTTATCGGACGTTTACCATTTGCAGGATGGAGGTCGTGAAAATAACGACCTCAGCAGGTATAGCCAAGGTGATCGGCATGGTGCTCTGCTTCACCGGAGTCCTCGTCATTGTCTTGTTCACCAGAACCTCGTTGAGGCTTGTGAACCACCACCGTGTCTTTGCCACTCACCGCAATGGCGGGCACGAGACAGTGACCCACATCTCGAAGGGCGTGTGGATCACATGGACGTTTCTTACGTTCGTCTCTTGTGGAGTCTGGTCTCAGTGGTTCATCTTCCAGGTGAGCCAAAACCATGTCAACTAAAGAAATTCAGGGTGGGGACATGGCTGATCACTAATTTGCTTTGATATTTCCAGGGTTTGCTACTGAAGGGGTATCCGAATAAGCTGGTTTTGACCCTGATCCAGTGCATTTTCGGCATGGTCTAATCAGGCCTTCTCGCGGTGGCGTTCGACAGGGACCTCTCCAGATGGAAGCTTGGGTTCGACCTCTCTCTTCTCGCCGTTTTATACTCGGTACGTGGTAATGCTCAGTCAATCTTTCCCTAAAAACATATCTCAGTCAAACAACAGGAAGCTTAATTAGCTCCTCGATCAATTTGTAGCGAGAGACCAATCAGCATCCTGGGGAAAATTGACCGTGTAATTTATTCATAAATACGAGCAAGGTTAACAAAACCAGAACAATGTCGGTTTTCGACACGTTCGATAAACCTGAAAAATCACAATTTTCATTTTTGCCAGTACTTACTAAAAAAAATTTCTTCGAAAAAACAACTATTTGATGCTACCGGTCCGGACATTTCCAACACTAAATGAAACCATGAATGGAGTGAGATGGTATGTTTCAGGGCATTGCGGGGACGGCCATTACCTTTTACCTGCAAACTTGGTGCATCAACATGAAAGGCCCTGTCTTCCTCGTCATGTGGAACCCGTTAGGCCTACTCCTCACGGCATTTTTCTGCTCGCTCGTGGGGGAAATGGTGCAGCTTGGAAGGTACAACACTACAACAGAACATCATTCTTCGTTTTGTACTCTTTTACTAATCATATCGGCCCATTTGAATAGTAAAGTAATCACTTAGGGTGCGTTGCAACTCAGCACTAACATGATGATGTTAATGATTTGTGTATAAAATGAGCGAAATGTCTACCTGCTTGGCAGTATTTTGGGCGGGATTGTGCTGGTCGGCGGTCTATATAGCGTGTTGTGGGGCAAAAGCAAGGAAGAATCTCAAAAGAAAACAGAAAGAGGAGAGGACGAAGACGAAGAAGGAAGTTGGAGCGAACGCGGATAAGGAGCCGGCGTCATCGCATCGGCAAGTCTGAGGTTTTGCTTCAAAATATGACTGAATCTCGTCAAAATGTATATGTACAACAGTGACGACGACAAGTCTGCTAAATCTGTTACCACTACTTTATACCGATACGGCGATGCAGAGAGCTAACTCGAATGTCGTAATTAACTAAATCTGTCACCACTACTTTATACCGATATACAGTGAGCTAATTCGATTGTCGTAATAGCATTCCGTTCCGGAACTAGGGGCCCAAACGAAAGAAGTCGTCGTCATCCCCGACCTCGAATCCAAGGCTGTTCGGAGAGGACGGGAAGCTGCCGGCGCCTCCGCCAACAGGCCCAGGCATCATCGTGATGTCACGACTAGCCGGTGCCGACCCGGTCGCTAGCGGTCTCGTCGACGTGGCGGCGGAGCCCACGACGGCGCCGAGCTCGTCCATTTGCATGAACGATCCCGCCGACGAGCTGAACACGTCGTCGCTGGTGCACCACGACGTGGACAGCTGAGGTGCGTTCCCCTCCATCGCCGCAACCATCTGGGACGAGGAGGCGCCGGCGGTGCTGGCGGCGTTGGCCCGGCTCGTCGACGCGAAGCTGATGAGGTTGCTGGCGCCGGCGGAGTCGTGGATGACGAGCGGGCCGAGCTTGGAGGGGTCCCTGCACGTGTGCTCGCCGAAGTAGGTGACAACGTGCTTGGACGGGTCGGCGTCGTAAGGCTGGACCTGCCGCTTGGCAGGGCAGCCTTGGTCCGACTTGTGCGTGCACCTGTAGTAGCTCCTGTGCACGCATGCAAATATATTGTTTTAGATCTGCTCCCCAAACATCATGTACCTGTATAAGGCTGTAAGCAGCATAATTACATGGTATCTTGCACTAGTGTACCTCGGATGTGGTGAATTTTGTATCTCTTTCTGCCCATATTTCCGCCATATGTGGCCGTCGTCCAGCGTGTCCGTTATCCTTTGATCAGAGGCGTGTTGCGATCTAGCCAAAAGTATGCACGCATCAGTAGGAAGAAAATCAGAAACATGCATCGGCAATATGGCCGTAACTTGAACTTGAATTCCTCACCTTCTGCTGAAGCTGCGTTTCCTCGTGTTCCCGCTCGAGCTCGCCGACGGCTGGGCCCTCGCACAGGCCAGCCGGCCGGCCGGACTCTGCCCTCCCGCCGCGGCGCCGGCGCCGTCCATCACCGAAATCGCGCTCGACAGCCTGTTCAGCACGCCGTCCGCCACCTCCTCTGCCCACGGCGCGCGACGATCGCCCAGCTGCAACAAGAAGTCCTTGATCCGCTCGACGCCCTCGCGCGCCTCGAACAAATCTTCCACCACCGCGGCTGCCTTCTCCACGGGCACGTCGCTGCCAGAAGACGCCATGGTCTTAGCCGATCACCACCATGGCACCATGCCGCTGGTTCAGCGCTTCAGTACCAGAGCACCACTTCTCCCCTGGGAGAGACAAAGCCAAGTAATAACAAGGTAATTTGTGGTTACCGATTTTTTGCCTATTATTATGACGGAGGAAATTAAAGTGGTGTGGAAGGGTTGAAAAGAAGCGACCAGGGGAAGCTGCATGGAAGGAGCTAGCAAATGGATCGAGCAAAGGAGGATACCAAACGTTGCCGCACACACATAACCCGTCATCCCGATGACACAGGCAACCTGAGGTCACGCAGTCGTCGCCGTTGACCCCTGGTCATCGGCAATGCCTAGGTAATTTCGTCTCCAGGTTGCCGCTGTCACATCTGCCTTACCACACTGAGGCACAGCTCAAACTTAACTAACCAGTAACTAGATCAATCATTAGATATGCATGCGTGCATTCAAATGTTGAGTGGATTTATGTGTACGGATGTGAACCAGATTTTGTGTTGTGCGTTATTATAAAATAAATCCATATAGTTTGACACAAGAAAAATGAACTACTTCATGTCTTAAAAATTCTACGTCCAAGTACAAGGCATTGCTCACTTTTCAGGTACTTATCACATGGCTCATTTGGATCCATTTCTTGTGGTAAAACTTACTTGGGTGTGTTCGTTTCCAGGTATATAATTTTTAGAGGGGTCAAATCAAAGAGAATTTTATCATTTTGGAGTACTAAATAAAGTCTAATCTCGAAACTAATTGCAGACCCCCTTATCTAATTCACGAGACGAATCCAACGAGGGTAATTATGATGTTATTAGAAGATGTTTACTGTAGCATCACTGTAGCAAAACATAGATTAATTAGGATCATTAGATTCGTCTCGCAAATTAAAGGGGGTCGTGACATAGGTTTTGTCATTAAATTAATAAAAGTACTACTAAATAGTAAGATTCTCTTTGATGTGATGGGTCTAATTTTTAGAGGACAGGAAACGAACAGGGCCTAAGTTTGCTGGAATCCCCTGACTCAATGTGGATTAGTTATAACTGCTCGTGAGCGGAACTTGTGTGTGTCGTAGGTGTTAGTGTATACAGTGTTTGTGTTGAAACAAGATGGATTTTTGCTTACATCCCATTTATAGTTGTTATTTAGTTTTTCCTTGTGAAACTAATCCACCCCAATTTCAATTCTAAACTCAGGGTGTGTTCGTTTCCTGGGGTCTAAAATTTATAGCTGTCACATCAAAAAGAATCTTACTATTTAGAAGTATTAAATAAAGTCTAATTATAAAATAAATTATAGACACCAAGACTAATTTATGAGACGAATCTAATGAGGTTAATTAAGTCATGATTAGAAGACGGTTACTCGTAGCATCACTTTAGCAAAATATAGATTAATTAAGCTCATTAGATTCATCTAAAAAATTAGCACCAATCTACAAAAGGGTTTTATCATTAAATTGATCGAAATATTCATAAATAGTAAGATTCTCTTTGATATGACAAGTGCTAAATTTTAGAGGGCAGAAAGCGAACAGGGCCTCAATGTAAAGGTAAAAAGAGTTTTCTTTTCATATCTTGGGTTTGGATACACATGGTTATATTTGTAATAGATGTGGTTCACAATTCCTGACATGGTATTAGAGTTCCGGATGCAAAACTAGAACAAAAATCTTGCTTCCGCGCGCTTGTTGCCCGAAGTCCAACCCCATATCCATACCATAGTCTTCGTCGCTGTCAAGCTACAACAAGTTCATCACCTAGGCATCAACCGCCTAGTTCGTCCTCCTCTCTCCCACCGCTACGGCCGCACGCCTCGAGGCCTGCGCCGACCCAAGTAGCGGCGTCTCCAGCCTCGCACCCCCGTGGCCTCTTAGCACGCCGCTAACGCTATAGAACCGCGCGTGACCATGCATGACGCCGCACCCTCTAGTGGGCCCTACCGCTGTGTCACGTCTCTCTCTCTCTCTCTCTCTCCTCCTCCTCTAGCAATCCTCACAAGGGACGAGCCTCGTACCCTCTTCCAATCTCCTCTATTTCGCAAGATCCGAGGGACAAGGAAACAAGAAAAAATACATTGTTCCTTGATTCTACTGGGAAGTATTAGGAGTCTTATACCTTGTGCTACGTTACATTGAAGTCCTTCGTTCTAGCTTCTAGGTCATGTTAGGGCCCGCCCCGTGTCAACTTTCGGACGCCATCCCCCCCCCGGCGCAGCCATCATTGTCTGTGAGTTGAAGCGCCTCATCTTAGGGAGTAACCGCCATGACCACAAGTGGGCAGTGGGGTCAAGGGAGAGTACGGACCGGAAATACAACTACGACATCACGTTAGTTCCATACAACTCCATGGTTATGGAGCAGCGTAGCACCAGGCAGAGCTACCTACCGGGACCATCATTGTCGCACATTCCCTTTCCCTATTGAAGCTTGTGCAAGATTGACATGGTTCATAAACCTTGGTTTTCATAGTTTTTGATAAAAACCAATCTAGCTTGGTTTAGACAGTTTTGCGATAGTTGTTTTTAAAAAATTGAAATATTGAAAAATGAGCGATAAATTGATGAAATCGATTGTTAACCTAAATCAACCGGTTTGTTTTCAAAATTTGTGTCAAATCATTTCATGTTATTTCAGCATTTACCGATCAGTTAGTTTTGGCATTTCAAATTACAAACCTTGATAATGACACTTCGGTGCAAAACATCCTACCTATTTTTTGTATTTATATTTTAAAACCCACAGATAAAACAGAAATTAAGTTGATAAAGTGGAGGAACGAAAAGTCAATTGTACACACTCCGATTTGAGTATAATTTATTTAAAAGTATGGACCCATGTACATATATGAATACATTTTGAGCTCAATTAACAAATACTAGTATGCTAATGTCACATTTTATTTTTCTTTTTGTAAAATGTTATCAGATGTAATTGTGCACACGACAATGTACGTGCTGGAATTTGGACAACAATCACACTTTGGTTTTTAGAAGAAAAGCGATAAATCCAGTCTGCCCTGAATCGGGTCACCGAAACCGAGTGTATCTCAACTTTACCGGTGAATAATCAGAAAAAAAAACTTTGCAAGTGAAGGCACAAGGACTTAATTTACCTTTTTCTCAAACAAAAAAAATAAAGAAAAAAGCCCTCGGAGCTTTTTTTGAAAGTGAGAGCAAGCCTCGCTTGGCATCGCGTCTCGCCTCCAAGTCGGATACTCAAACTCTCGGACTGGCTTAGTCTCGGCCACTCCAAGTCGGATACTTGGATTGTTGAATGCAGCTCGGTTTTGGTGGAGATCTTCCTTTATAAGCGACCCAAGGCCCGATCACTTGAGTCCATCTCCATCCCCTCCAGTTCCCTTCGCCATGAGTATCACAATCATTGCTGTTTCCCCGCCTTGTAGAAATTCCCGGGCACCGGAAGCATACCGACCGTCTACTACGGGTATAGGAGCGGCGTGGAGACGTTCTCGGTGCCCGTGGTGGCATCCAACACTCCCGTCGACGAGCTGAAGCCCCTCATCTCCATAACATTTTGATGGTTATGTACTAGAAATGTAAGAACGTACTACTTCCTTACTAAATTGTTGTCGCCGTTGACTTTTTTTGTTAAGTTTGACCATTTATTTTATTCAAATAAAGTTTAACAAATGTCATATATTTTGTTGGAATATGTTCAATCACTAAAGAAACTAGAAATGTAGCATATTACTTTTTGTATTTGAAGAAATTTTTTGAATAAGACGAATGGTCAAACGCCACGAAAAAGTCAATGGCGACAACAATTTAGTAAAGGAGGGAGTAGTTCCTTAGCCCTGCCTCCATCTCCATAACATTAAGTGTACAAAACATTATTTTTAAAAGCATATTGTCATAAGAATTCCTTTATAAGTTCATACTAAACTAAAACCAACTAGATTCAAAACTTCAACTGCATACATTTAAAAAAGTTTTCTATTGTTATTGGCCGTAAACAGTATAGGAAAAAGGAAATGTCGAGAATGACTGTAAGGAGGCGAGGGTTTTGTGAGACGAGATATATAGAGAGACATGCACTAGGAATTTCTTAGAATAAATATAACACCCTTTTTGGCAACAGTTCAACACATAGAAACTAATCATTTATGAAAGGGTGAGTAATAACATTTTTCATAGAGTTATTGCCATATGTCAATATATTAATATTCATATGTTGTAATCCTTACTGACATATATATCTAAATTATACATAGGAACTGCCTACCAGTGTGAGTCGCGCAACGGAGATCCAGAGGCGTTAGATCGTCTTCAACCTCCATCCTCCAGCTCGATTACTCATGAACAACCTCACCCCAATCGCAGCCCCACCTCGACTCATTAGGGTCTCACTGTGCCTAACTATTGTCGTCCATCACCCAAACCGATGGCTTTCCCGCTACCTCATTGCCCCACTCACAAACCACCACCACCATTGCCTGTCGTCGGTCCTCCACAACCCGCAACCGAATCTCCGCAGCTACCGCAACTCCTATGAGCACGACGCGAGCAGCACGTCCGTTGGTGCCCGTATGGCTCCTGCGCGTGACGCCGCCACCACCCAATGGTTGTTGGCGCCCGGCCCCCATGCACCGCTCGGCCGACCCTCTTACGTGCCGCCGCGGTCGTACCTCCCGCTGAGCATCTCCTACGGCCGTGGCCGTAGCTCCCGCCGCCCGGCGTCGGCGTCGATCTCTCACGCTGTCGCGCCTGTATCCGCGGCCCTCGGTTCTCCGTACGCCCTCGGGGCCGTCGCAGTAGCCGTCGCTGCCGTAGGATCTCCCGTCATCGCCACACCGCTCACGTCCCCGCACAGGTGCTGTGGATGGCAAACATGGCTGTGTCATGCGCGCGGGGGCAGGCGACCGACAGTGTGGGCAGGGCGTGGCCACAGAGGCCGTTGCAATCGGGGCTAGATCTAGGACATTCGGCTGAGTTTATGTGAGGGTATTTTGGTCTTTTTGAAACTCACTTAATGAGTTTTAATCACTTTTAGTCTGAAGAACCAAACTGGGGTTACTAAACTTTAGTCATTGCCTTTTGGCAAAATTGTCTATAACACACTGAGAAAACATGACTTCGTCTCCAACACATCAATAAAGTCGTATTTGTCCGCAACACACTACGTGATTTCTTATCTCGGACACATTACGACTATTTAACAATTGATGTCAACTTTTTTATCTCAATACTCGTAGTATAATAGGACTTGAAACTTGGCATAAATATACATTATCCTATTATCTATTAATAAACAATAGTGCTAGATTTTATTTTGTTATTTTCATGGTTTGTTGGATAAATTGAATATTAAAATAATGAGCAATGAATACAAACATCCGAAAAAATTTAGCTCTAGTTTTTTATGATAGATAAAGCAAAAATATATATTTGTGCTAAGTTTCAAGTTCTAATGCATTACGAGTATTAAGATAAAAAAGATGAAAACAATTGTTAAATGGTCATAATGTGTCCTGTACAAGAAATCACACAATCATAGTGTGTTACGGACAAATTCGACTTTGTTGATCTGTTACAGACAAATCCACATTTTCTTAGTGTGTTACAAACAATTTTGCTTTGCCTTTAGTCACTCTATTAGCCCCTGGAATCCAAACGCAACCTGAATGTTGCTGCGGACGTGTCAAATACTAGTATGTACTACACGAACTTCACTGCAGAAGGCAGCCCCTCTGGACAATACATATCGGGCTCGTACTAGTCCAGTCCGATACGGAAAACGGAAAAGAACCATACACGGGAAAAAGGAAAAGAACCCGGAATCTTTTTCATCAATCTCTCTTTTTCCGATCTTCGGATTCGGGGTTTCGCCGTCCGCTTCGGATCCGGCAGGCTGCGCGTCGGTGGGACGCATCCCCCATCCGACTCTGTTTCGTGTCCGGCTCCATAAAAACTCGAGTCGGCGCATTCGATTGTGCATTGCAAAGTATGGCTGTGTACTACCGCTACCGTAGCGGCGTGGAAACGTTCACCGTGCCCGTGTCGGCGCCCACCATCTCCGTCGCCGAGCTGAAGCGGCTCATCGTGGAGACCAGCCGCCACGGCCACGGGAGGACGCGCGGCCGCGGGCCCAGGGAGAGCGTCGCGCTCTCCGACGCCGGGACCGGCGAGGAACTCACCGACGACACCGCGCTCGTCGCGCGCAACTCCACGGTCGTCGTGCGCCGCGTCGCCGGCGGGCCACCCGCGGAGACCATCACCATCGCGCCGCCGCCGCCGCCGCCCAAGGCAACGCGTGTGGATAGCAGCGCTCCGTCGGATTCCGCCGCAAGACCATGTTCCAGTGCCGAAGACGACGAGGACAGGGCGATCAGCGCGGTGATCGACGCGGCGCAGATGACGTGGGAAGATCGCCGCCACCCGTCCCAATTCGGTGGGCGGTACCGCTACGTTCGCGGCGGCGCGCAACCAGAGCAGATCAACAGGCCGCCGCCGCCGGCCGGGTACGTGTGCCACCGGTGCCGCGTCCCGGGCCACTTCATCCAGCACTGCCCAACCAACGGCGATCCAAGATTCGATTTCGGAAGGAGGGCTTCATCAGCTGCTACCACCGATCTTGCTGCGCCGGTGTCCACGACGCCAGATGACGGGATCCCGCAGGAGCTCCACTGCAAGATGTGCAAGAAAGTGATGGCGGACGCGGTGGTGACCAGCCGCTGCTGCTTCGACAGCTTCTGCGACGCGTGCATCAGGGGCCACGTCATCGCCAAGTCCAGGTGCGTGTGCGGCGCGCAGGCGAGCGCCGACGACCTGATCCCCAACCAGACGCTGCGTGCCACCATCGCCAACATGCTGGCAACCAGAGCCGGTACCTCCGACAAACAGCAGAAGAGCTCAGCCGGAAGCAACGAAGAGGCCACGTCGCAGGTGACGGCAGCCAGCTCGGAGCACAGCAACGTGGGCGCATCATCGTCGACGACGTCGAAGAGCGCGGCTGCTCCGGCCGTGCGCGAGCCAAGAACGAAGCAGATGACGGCGGAGTCGGCACAAACCATGGCGCACGCCGGCTACTACCCCGAGCAGTTTGGATACGGCAGCCCGTTCGGCCCAGCTTGCTACGGTCCTTTCTTCGGTGGCATGCCGTGGGCACCTGATCCTTACATGTACTGCTACGCTGGTGTGCCTGGCGGCTACCCGATGGTCCCTGTGCCGCCGGCCGACTACCACGGTGGTGGCCATGGAAGGAAGAGGATGATGGATCCAACATTTGAGGAGCCTGATTTCAAGAAGAGGCGCGGAACCAAATCGCTGGTCGCCGTTTGACTGAGGAAGCTGAAGCGGGGGAGCTCCGAATTCTGCCGGTACCCGTTGCACAAATGCCACTCTGTTTTGGCATATGTACTGTCGTACTAGTATTTTAGTTAGCACATGAATGAACTAGAGACTGCACTAGTGTTCTCAGCAGTCTGAAGACGTCGCTGAAAGAGTGGTATGATGATGATTGTAAACTTTGATTGTAACTATCAATGAATTGATTGATCCAACAAAACATAATTCTATCAGTGGTTACATTTGGATCTATGCTTCTTCCTTTTCTGATTGTAAACCTGTAAAGCATGTCGCGCTATCTTTGACAGAGCTAGCACACTATTTTGCAAACTTCTAGAAGTACTCGTGCAATATTCCAAAAAGAAATTCTGTTTTGTGTGTGTATGTGTGGGGTCAAACTTATCTGTGAGTGGCTCAAAGGGAAGAAATCCTATCACACCTCTTTTTCAGGCAGCACAAAAAAATTGACTTAACTCAGTGGCAATCAGGAAATGCAATACTGAATACTCTAATTTCTTGTACGCTATATAATTGTAGGATACCTGCTTCTTCCCTACCAAAAATAGTAAAATATGGACCTGTTTTACGGTACTCTCGTAGCCAAAATACGACCCCAAGAATTCTATGGTCAACACTGAATTTTGCCACTACATTTTTGAGTCTAAGATCCACGGTTTCAAAAGGAGAGCATTTCTATCAATTCGAACATTGAATTGACTATAAAGTTGAAACAAAGCAGCTCATGAGAACATACACATACAGGCATTGTGCCGTGTTGTGGGCACAAGCAAAATTCGAGAGCTTCTTGAAAACGATTTTAGTTCTGTTCATGATTATCAATCTTTCTTTAAAAAAATTATTGTCACCATTTTTGGAATCTGAGTAATCTTCAGGTGAACACTTGCCAGCTGAAAAAAAAAGCATCCTTCTCATGTTCCACTTGCCATTTTCTATAAAGTCATTAGAAGCTGCCTCGGTGTACTGGATGACGTTGACTAATCCTTTTTCACCTTGCTTATTTTACACGCCACTTAAGAATTTCTCTCTACTCCTTTCACCTTCTTATCTTATTCTGTTGACACGCTTCGCGGATCAGTCATCAGTAAAACCATCTACTAGCTCCGCCTCCGTCCCTTTGATGCCTACTGCACACCAACCTTAACCATCCTCGGACTCCCAGCGCGACGAGTCTCGAACATTCCATCCCCTTCGCCTCCCGAGAGACGGAAGCAGCAGCAGCAGCACTCGGGTGACGGCGGCGGCGGCCGATCGCGCACTCCCCACATGATGCGGCTGCCGGGCGGGGGCGGGGCTCCCGCGCTCGCGCTTGCGATAGCCCTCGCCGCCCTTGCGGCGCGGGGAGCCGACGCATCCATCCACGAGTACGCCGGCGGCGGCTTCAAACCGCGGGCCAACTCCTTCTTCTTCCACGGCGGCAGCGAGGGGCTCTACGCCTCGGACCCGTCGTCCAACTCATCCGCATCCTTCATAAGGTTCGCATTCCCCTCCTACTTCCTTCGGTTCGCACACTCCTAGGGTTCTGGTGCCCCGATCGGGCGCGCGTTGTTGGGGTACCCAGGATGAGGATCAGACGTGGGTGTTACTCGCAGCGCTTTTTGGTGATCTCGAGCCTGATTTTTCCGTTAATGGCGTGTACCGAGGCAGTCTGTTGATCTCGAGCCTGATTTTTCCGATAATGGCGTGTGCGGAAGTAGTCTAAGAAGGCTTTGTTGAGCGGCGAGAAATTGCAACCTCTGCGGCTGCCTCTTGAGAATCTGCCGCAATTCCTTGGGTTCCTGCTGTTGATATCGGTATCATGCGAGGGATCAAGTGGGAATTCTTGCGATTCTGGTATTAGGAGACTCGTTGCTTGACTTGGTTGGATACAGCTGCTATAAGTCTATTGTTTTTGACTTTTTGTATAAATTTTTGAGACATTGTGGATACCAATCAGTTTGACTATCTTACATAGTTTATTAGTTATTGTTTTGTTGGGCTGCTTAGGAAGTGTTTTTTTTCTTGCTTGCTTTAAAGGGGCATAAGTAAGCACTCTTTGTGAGTGCAATTTGCATTGTATGGAAACATAAAGAAGCACAGCTTATGTATTGTGTGTAGAATGGCATCGACTGTTCTGCAGTGATTGCCCGACATGTGGAAAACTGTAAAGTTACCACTGACATGTCTTGTGGCTATGAACTGTTGCATATGCTTTGTGACCTGCCATTTGTCGTTGCTCTTCAAATGATCACTGGATAGTAACGAATTATCTTGAGCATGCATGTTATGTCACGGCACATTTGCATCACAAGAGTTTCTTTTTAAAGCTGCAAGGGTTAATATAAAGTGTCGTAGTCTGGTGTTTCTCATATCTTCAATTTTCTGCAACCTAATGGGCTGCTCTTTCAGGTTTGACTCTGTTGTATTTCGACGAACCCCAGAGTCTGCTTCTAGGCATGAGGACATGCAGCAAAAGACAGGATTAGTGGAGGCTATAATTGTTGAGATACAGGACAGGGACAAAATTGGTGGTTCATACCTGCATTCTGATGCCATATGCTGTACCCCTGAACTTGATAAGGAGAGATCTTGTAAAGTAGGTGAAGTGATTATACGACCAAACCCTGATAATCCCAATGGGCCTAAAAGGATCCAGACGTTCTTTGATGGTAGAAATGAAGAAACTGCCATGGCACCTCAAACTGTGACAATAAACAAAACCGGGATGTACTACCTCTATTTTATGTTCTGCGATCCTCAACTTAAGGGATTGAAAATTACAGGCAGGACTGTTTGGCGAAACCCACAGGGTTATCTTCCTGGTAAAATGGCTCCAATGATGACATTTTATGGTTTCATGTCGCTTGCATATCTGGCACTTGGCCTTTTATGGTTTATTCAGTTTGTGCGATTGTGGAAGGATATCTTGCAGCTGCATTACCATATTACTGCTGTTATTGCTCTTGGCATGTGTGAAATGTCTTTCTGGTATTTTGAGTATGCAAACTTCAATTCAACGGGAATCAGACCTATGGGCATCACCTTGTGGGCTGTTACATTCACTGCTGTGAAGAAAACCATATCACGTCTTCTCCTGCTGGTAGTTTCAATGGGCTATGGTGTTGTTCTACCAACATTAGGTGGGATTACATCCAGAGTTGCTGCTCTTGGTCTTATCTATTTTGTTGCTTCAGAAGCTCTTGAGCTTGTTGAAAATCTGGGAAATATCAATGACTTCTCTGGAAAAACAAGATTATTCCTAGTGTTGCCTGTTGCCGTACTTGATGCTACCTTCATCATCTGGATATTTTCATCCCTCTCTAGAACTTTAGAGAAGCTGCAGGTAGCCACTTTACGATCTTGCTAGTCCATGAAT
This sequence comes from Chloris gayana, assembly GCA_031894775.1. NCBI lineage: Eukaryota > Viridiplantae > Streptophyta > Magnoliopsida > Poales > Poaceae > Chloris > Chloris gayana. The sequence goes on from JAUNZO010002713.1 coordinate 105,875, forward strand.
ATTGTTCCTTTTAAGTTTATTATGATTCTATAGGTCATGTTGCATGTTGTTATAAAGTTCAAGAAGCATGTTATATTTAAACGTTATCAAGAACTTGGTTCACACTGCATACATTAGCAACACTTGTGGCTAGTTTTACTCTATGTTTTGCCTCCAATGTGGTATTATGGGCATGTTTGTCAATGAGTTTTACTTATCTGCCACAGTCGAGCCCATATTTTACCTGGATGATATTTTCTTTATTTACATGCCCTGTGCTCATCTGGATCTGATTGCACTACAGCTGCGGAGAAGCATGGCAAAACTTGAGTTGTATCGGAAGTTTACAAATTCTCTAGCCGTCTCAGTACTAATATCAATCGCTTGGATTGGTTATGAGGTACTTCTCTTATTTCAACTCTAAAGCTTGCATTTGTGGCCCATACTATGTGGATAATGGATATAATATATTAACCAGTAAACACCGATTATTTCATGCAAATGATGAATGTTGGTACAAATGACAAGCCAACTATCAGGCCCTTTCCCCTATGCTAGAGTATATGAGCATAAAACAAGAATAGCATATTGCTGTGGGTGTTTCATTGTCGCTTTTATGGTCATGGATTTCAGCTTTTTCTAGACTCGTCTTATTCATGATCTGACTTTTTCTTTATCTTGAATCAGCTATATTTCAATGCAACTGATCCATTGAGTGAACTTTGGCAAAGAGCTTGGATCATCCCTTCCTTCTGGAACGTCCTCTCCTATGCCCTCCTCGCCATCATATGCATCCTTTGGTCCCCGTCCCGCAACCCAACAGGGTACTTTGCTATAAGTTTCACCTTCTCATTTGAGTTCTATACACTTTTTTTTAGAATGTACATGCTGTGGTAGATATTTATTAATAAAATATAAAGTACAAAAAATAGTAGAGAAAAAAGTGGGGCAACCGCTTCCTAAGCATGACAAGATGCTAGATGAGACTAGTTGTACAGACGGATGAGTTCTCATCTATATTTCAACTTGTTTTTTCTTCAGAATATCTACTTGATGCAAATAGCTTTTTTCGAAAGATTACTTTATGCAAATAGCTAATCTCAGTTTAGCATGACATGGTTCTTGGTTGCGGTGGATTTGTTCATGCTGTGCTTTCATTTTAAACCATATACGAAATTTAACTTCAGTTTGTCCTGTACAGGTTTGCGTATTCAGAGGATGCAGGAGATGGAGCTGATGAGGAAGGGCTTTCTCTAGTAGGCAGTGCAGTGAAAGGAACTGGAGATATGGTAAACTTGCATGTCTTTCCAGAGGATAAACGTGCCTGACAAGTTGTTGCCTTGAATGCAGCTGTACTCCTGGCGGAATGCTATGGTATGTGCCCGTTCCGTTCTCAAGGAATGTACATGTGAGAGTTTGTTGAATGCATGCGCTACACATATTGTAAATTGTTACGCAACGAGTGGTCAATTCACCTTTCATTTCGTTTACACTTTCTATAGCACAGATGCCTTTATCGCTCATTCGTTCTTCTCAAATTTAAAGCAATGCATAATAGAAACCTTCTTTCTTGAATGGGTTGCTATACTAATTCATTACGATCCCCTGCGGATCTGAAATTCTTAATTGGATTTACATCTTTTAATTGTTTCCCTTTATTCTATGTGCTCAATTGCAGTGAAGTACTGTTTTCCTCTGGATTCACGGCTAGCTGACATCTTCTAAGGCCTGCGTAAGATTCCAGATGTACAGGTGGAGACTTGTGTTGAAAGATTTTGACTAAGAGATTTTTACTTGTCCAGTTGTGACTACTCAATACAAAAGTTCAGCACAATAAACTATCACTTTGAGGTAGATGAGACTTAGCTGTAATCCTTTTGGTTGCGTGTAGACCATTAGAGTTACCTTGTTCGGACATGAAATGCATCCTCGCTTATGAATCTAATTATATTTGGGTGAATGTTTATGGCTCGATTCTGGGTTGCATTAAATACATATTCCAATTTACTGACAGTAAGGGCATGTACAAAGGAGAGCCCACTATGGTCTCTTGGGCATATGTATCTAAGCAAAGAGACATGAAACAACTCTAGTCATACAAAGGAGAGACTCTACGTGCTGTCTTTTAATAAATGCATATTATTATTGATTACATGATATAAGTCATCTCTTCACATGTACACTGGTGCTCAGAGTTGTCTCTTACATCGGAACACGTGATAGAGACCGTCTCTGCGTCAAGAGCCCATCCAACTGTCTATTTGTAAAAATACACTGTCACATCAGTTTAAGAGCCCACTCATTTATTGATGTTGTACATGTCCTAGCACTGTCATCTTGTGGGTCCTAAGGTCTATCTGATTCACTTCTCAGTGGTTGTTAATGTTCTACATTACAATGTTATAAAAAAAATGTTCTACATTACAATGCAACTACCGGAACCAAGCTTCTCATGTGATCCGTGCTTGATTTGCAGAACGAGCGGAACTGAGTTTTGTGTTCTGAGGAAAGGACTAGAAAAAGATGTAAAAATATTTTGATCTATACCCGGAACCTGTACTATGTTCTTATACAGGTCTTTCTCTTCGCCTATGGGTGGGGAACTGGGTGATGGGGCCCATGTGACCCATGATGTTTGATCATGAAAATTCGCCAGTTTTCTGTTCAAAAAATTTGACATGATTTCACAGAATATAATCCTGCAATTTGCGACAGACTGATACTAAACCACCAAATACCTAATATTAGCTCTAAAACAAAATATTAGGCTTTAAGCAATCTCACACAAGCTCATTTCTCTTTTGCAGGATATCGACGCGTTCTGACTTCTGTATTTTATTCAACGAACACTACAATCGATTTTCTGACCTGTTTAGTGATACCCCTTTACAAATAACGAGACACTGTTCGCCCTCAATATGTCTAAGTGACCCGAGCAACTGGTGCAACTATGGCAGCGTTTCCGCGTCACACAAGATCAGTGTGCTGTGACAATTTGCCAAGACAATCATGGACGACGTATCACCTCAATGCTGAATTCAGAAGGAAAAAAATACTATATACCTTCCTAAACTATCACTGGTGTCGCACTTTTTCTCCGGATATAAAATTAGGCATCAGTAATCTTTAAACCGGCTGTTTTTTCTCACTGGACCATACTAGTATCAGAGAGTGGTTTTGTCCGAAGTGTCAGTTGTGGGTCCCACCAAGCTGATGACACGACGTCTCCTCTATCTCACACACATCGTCCCCAAACTGAGCAAGGCTCAACGAGGCGGCGGAGAGCCAAGCGCAAGAGCAAGAGCCTGTCGGCCATCGCAGACGAAGACCGAAGACTCTGAGAGGAAGAGCCAATCAAGCAATGGAGAAGATGACGCCGACGGTGTTGCCGCAGCTGAAGACGGGAGGCATTGGGTGGCGGCTGGCCCGGCTCCTCCGCCGCAAGCGCACGCCATCAGGCGCGGAGATGGCCTACTCCGTGGCTGGCATGGTGGCGGAGCTGACGCAACTGTCGGATCCGAAGTACGCTGGACCCCACCGTCACCGCCGTCACAGCGTCCCCGCTAGCATGGCAGGCCAACGAGCAGCGCCACCTGATCCGCACATACCAGGTAACCGCACGGAAGCTGGAGATCGAGCTCCGCGCGCGACACCCAGGAGAGGCTCGCCGCCGAGCTCCGCGCAACTCTAGAGGCGGAGGAGCAAGCCCATCCGGGCCCGCTCGCCGCCCTCGACGGGCTCCCAGCAGCAACCGGCGTCGTGAGGGAGGGCGGAGGGAGCCGGAGCACCATCGGCTGAGAGAGAGAATGAAAGAGAGAAAAAAAAAGACATGACAACTAACATGTGGGTCCTCTATGCGATGTAAGTCGAAACCACCTGAAAAACCATCCTGGAGAAAAAATAAACGGTTTAAAGAGTACAAGTTTAGATGTCCGATATTATAGCTGAAAGGAAAAATAAGATACACCTAACAATAGTTTAGAGAGATAAATAGGACTTTTTCCAGTGGAGAAACAACGTATGCTCTGTTTTTTTCATACCACTAACACGAGCGAACAAACGATGTGATACTAAATATAGTATTCAGCATTTTGCATATTTTCGGGAGCGAACCTTGTATATATTGTTGTAAAACGTAGTTGTTCTAACAGGACAAGCCACTATCTAAAACCTCCGCGGCTGAAAGAAGATGAAAATGGTTAACATACAGTGAGGTGATACAAAGATTGGCAGGGTGCGAAAAGAATGTATCTATGTACGTCTTTATTTCCTAACTACAAACTAACACAAGCTCTACCTTAAGATACAGAGTGTGTATATCATTCTCCCATATCTGTACATTTGTCATTTTACTGGCCACCAAAGGCCGGAGCTGTTTGGTGCCTACCAGTACAGTCAGTTCCCTTGTCAGCCGCTCGCCTCTTCTGTGACCTGAGTTTGTACACCTTACCAATTTTTTGCCCTCACGTATAATCTGGGACCAAGGTTTGTCAAAATAAGAAAATAGTTACAATTAAAGTTTGGCAAATTGTGCATATTGAAATGCAATCATACGGAGGGTGTAGATAAACAGTAGCAGCTAACCGAATTGAAGAATAATTGCTGACCAACAAAAATACTAGTGAAGTTGCAGCGCATGTAACTTTTAAGCACAAAAAAATTGCAAGCTCCCAAATGCAAGCATAGAATACTGGTAACAATTTTCTGCTATGATGTGATACGAGAACATATCTAGTGCTCCTGCCGGGTTAGACTATGTGAGAACATTTGATGTGATGTATGGTTGCTGTAGTACCAAGTAATATATTTTGTAGATATGTGCACACAATGAAAATATGACAAGTTGCCCCAAGAATTAAACGAGAGCTGAGAAACATATATCCACTCAGTCATCCCACATTTCTAATGCAGAAAAGATAAAGCAATTATACAAGGACTTACCAAAATTTTGAGAAACAGCTCAACAAACGAATCAGAACAGCCCCAAACTTGATTGACAAAGCAAAAGGATAAACAGTTGTTAGCTGATGTCACTTCCAGGCCTTGAACCCAACTGTTGAGGCAGTTTTTTCAATAACTCAGCTTCTCTTGCAATTTGAATATCAGATGGCCAAAAGGTCTGATATATTACTTTGCAAAGGAATCGAGGAAGCAACCCAAGGACTATTATGAGACAAACACTTAGCCAATAAGTTCTTGAAGCAGCCATGTTGTATATTGTCCTGCCAGAAACAAGAAAATACAATCCATTAACCTGTGTGCATGGTTGTGCCTCATGCCATAGGAGAGGAAAGTTGGTCAGAACTTACCCATAGTTAGGAAAAATGGGTATAGAATCTATTAACACCATGCACAAAAAAGTAGCAGCAATAGAACCCCATACAGCAAGATGGGTTATAAGCACCCAACGTTGAATATCCATGGCCAGATGAATATTGACAATTATTACCACAGCAATTGTCCACAAGCTTCCCAAACTCCAGATGTCCATCGTGCTGATATTGTATGTGAAGAAAGGAACATAAAAAAGGACAAGGCTTTGCCATAGGGTATCAACCATTGTGATCCAGAAGAGAGTCAAATTGTAGCCCTCATTTCGAAGCCCTGACTCATACAGCCTTGGGTAATAAAGAAGTGTATTATGACTCAAGTCCTTGTCCAAAATACCAACGACCACAGTGGGAACCGATGTGTATATGAGGGAATAGAAGACACTACTCCAATCTGTCAGTGCAAGAGTTGCAGAATAGGCTGTATAGAGGATATACCTGCAAGGAGAAGGAAGCAAAAATCAGATCAACACGCATTTAAATGAAAACGAACAAGTGGAAAGGCTAATAAGATGACGCTTGAAACAGTTCCATGCAAATTAAAGTTGCAACAGATTAGGAAATTCTTGTTAACACTTTCCAGATCTTTCATTTTTCTTTTAACCATCCTCTTATTTTGAATATTGTGATTCAAATTTGAAAGAAAATATTTTTTGTTGTGGAACTGAATGCCCACAGCCCCATACAGACAAAAAAAAATCAATATAGAACACACAGGTTCAAACAGCAAAAGTAAAGCTGGAGGGTAGGTGTGGGTCGGTGGGGGATTACCAGAAAAGCATCAGCACAAAGACCGCATTCCGGTAAAAGTTGTAGAGAATCATGTATGCAATACGCTGATAATTCCAGTGTCCGTGTACAAGCAGCAATCTCTTTAGGAAGCGGAACTGTCCCATAGCAAAATCTGAAGCCATCACTGCTTGACGACCTTCTTGACCACATATTCCAACACCAACATCTGCCATCTGTATCATTGAAACATCATTTGCCCCTGCCAAGCGAAGAAAAGGAGAACAAAAATCTTAGTCTACTTTATGGCACTTTGAAACGTCAAGGAATAAGGAAAATGGGCTAGTTTGATTTCTAAGTAATCAAGTTAATCAATCTACCACGTGTGGCTGAAGGAAAAAGTGTGTTAATCATTATTCCATCCGTCCAGAAATATAAGTATATCTGGCTTTGGTCAAAGTCAACATTTTTCTTGAGTTCTTGACCAGAAAATATCTATAAATATGAAGTGTTTCGAATAAAAAGTTGTGTATTATGTTTGAAAACTAGAAAGAGACACATTACTGCAGAGTTTCAATTATAGATCAAGCAGGTAAGTAGCAGTTTGCTAATAAATTTCTAGTCAAGAAGAAATAGACAGGAACTTATGAAAAAATATATTAAATAGCAAGAAGGAATGAATGCAGTATCTCACCATCACCAATCGCCAGGGTCATGTCACTAGTTCTGCTTTTGATCAAATCAACAATTCCTGCCTTTTGTAGAGGAGCAACACGGCAGCAGATGACGACTTTACAGGAAGTTGCCAGGTCAAATAACTGTAAAATGAAAATTACAAAAACAAAATTGAAGAATGAGGGCAGAGCAATTAGGATTGAACTCGATACTCATGTGCTCAGCTATGTACGTGCATTAAGGGAGTATAAGCAACTACAGTTTCTGAAATGTGTAACAACTTCAATCAACTGATATATCAGGAACAAAAAATCATGATTATGAAAAAAAAATGAGAGAAAATCAAACCTCAGATTCCAGGTCTTTCTCTAGAATATACACAAGCGAACTCCCATCAATTATCAGTGCTAGCTCAGCACCATCAAAATTTGTCATTTTCTCAGTGTGCTCTGACTTGTCATCAGCACTAACTCCAGTTGATTGGAAATTGTGGATGGTATTTTCAGGTATGTGACCATTAGAAGATCTAGCTTTAGAAACATCACCATTGCGCATTTCTTCAATCCCTTGTGGATCCCTACCAAAATCAGCTGACTTTATTCCAAATTTGGCTTTAGCATCAGCTAGAAGACGTCTGCATTCAACCTCGGAGGATCCATTTATGATAATTGAATGCATGTTTTCAGTCAGAAGTCGGCATGACAAACCAATCGATATAGCAGTTTCCTGCTTATCTCCTGTGAGAACCCATACTTTGATTCCAGCCTGTCGGAGGGACTCAATGGCCTCAGGAACACCATCTTGCAACTTATCTTCAATTGCAGTTGCACCAAGAAGAGTCAGATCACACTCCACCAGACTGGCTGCCTGACGGAGCTTCGCTGATCTCTCATGCATCGAGGTGCTAGCTTCTTCATACTTTTCCTGCCATTCAGCGAATTCAGCATCTGTCAGGTTCTTTGAACCAATCACTAGTGTCCGTAGACCCTCAGTGGAATAACCTGACAAATGGTTTTCTGTGGCTTCCCTAATTTTTTCATGCAAATTATAAAGCCCGTCACTGATCCCTCGCTTCAAAATGCTTAGCATCGATGTATCAGCACCTTTAACAAGAACCTTCACATTGTTGTCGGGAAACCTTACAACAACGGACATTCGTTTCCTCACACTGTCAAATTCATGGAGACCAAGGACATCCAACCTGATTATAATAATAACAAGGCTGCTTAGTAAATACAGGGTAGAGATTTTTGACAGGTACAAAATTAACTGATAGTCAATTGGGATTGTATTGGTAGTATATAAAATGCTGCCATAAAATTTTCTGGATATTGTAAGACTTACCTTATCCTCTCCCCCTGGACATCTATAACAATGTGACCAGTTGTCCTTTCCACAAGAGTATATCCATAGGCAGAAGCTGCGGTTACTAAGGCCTGCTCATCTGGTGACTCGCCCTGGTAATCAATCGCACCTATCTCATTTACTTCGTTTGCCAAATCAAGACTCTCTGTACTGACTGGAATCACTGTGTTGCATGCAGCTAAAGTAAGAAAAAAATCATGTGCAGCAAGTCTTTCCTCCCCAACCAATGGCTGATTCAGAAGTGCCAACAGTCCTGGATCAACATTGATTACCGACTTGGGCTTCTTGTCATGTTGCCTTAATGACTCTGCAAAAGGAGATAAGCTTAAGAACGATTAATTATGACTAAATGCTAACTAGTAACTGGTCCTAGAGAACAAATGCACTAATGCCACAACTAGACTTCAACTGTTTCAATTCAATGATGGAAACATAGTCAGAGGATATATCAACAAATTTCTAGTTTTTGGAGGATCAAGAGGGAAATGAAAAAATTACTGTGGTGGGATGAAGGATTTTGAAATGCTTATGCAAAGGAGATGCAAAAAAACCTATCAAGGGTTTATTAAGTATTCTTCAAAGATCTTCAAAGTCTACAGCTGATAAAGAAACTTTATATATTGGATTCAAGCAGGGCTAAACTACGATTGCTTTTAAGATTTTTTCCTCAACAAATCATATTCTAAAAGGTTCATAATGTTCTTACGATGTCACAATAAGAGCAATAGCAAAGCTAAAAACGGAGGTCAGTGACCTTGCCTGCAGTGCTTATTTCATGAGATGAGTCGCTAGTAACTTGTAAGGAGCTGCCATAGTTCGTCCCATAAATGCTAGCTTGCTGGAATTCCATCTTGTTTTGTGTCAAGGTACCTGTTTTGTCAGAGAATATGTATCGTATTTGGCCTAAGTCTTCATTGATATTCAAGGAGCGACACTGAAATCTTGAGCCTGAACTACTGTCATACATCCTTGTATCTCCAATCATGAAGTACGACTGCCCAACCCTGACTAGCTCCATGGTGATGTACAGAGATATTGGTATCATTATCTGAAAGATAATGACAGAACTCAGGAAAGAGAAAAATATCTCCAAAGCGATTCCATAAAACTTGAAGTCTTTCCTGTTTTCCCGACCAAATGTGAAATATTTTCTCCTGTAGTATGGTAGCGCATCGAGGTTTTTGGAATTTTTAAATAGCCATACCCCCATCCCAGTAGCCACAACTGAGCATGTGATCAAGAGAAAAGCTGATAACCAAAGGGTTTCCCTGTTCATGTAACTCTCTAGGTTGCTGCTCTTTGAAGGAGATATAGTACTGTTCAACATAGCTTTTGTCTCCTGACCAGCATAGACAACTACCCCAATGATCCATTCTGTATTTTTGAGCTGGCACCCACGCAAGACAATGTTTGATTGTCCAAGTGGTATCCTCTGATTGTTCAATTCCATGGTAGCTGTAAACTCATAGATATTTCTGTTGGGCTGCTCACATTTGATCAGGCCTGAGAATGAGCCATCACACATCATGGATGTAGTTTCTTGGCGAGCATATCTTGTTTTTAGGTTTGACTCACCATCTAAATTCATTGTCTGGATATAAGCTATGCCATTTGGATCACTTGTACCTAGCAGGACCATATCACATGGCATTGTTTCATTGGAGTGAATTCTGACAACCTCACCTGCACAGATACTTTTCCATTTCTTTGGACGAAAATCGCCATGTTGAAAGACCAGTGCCTCTCGGTTATTTTCGTTTCTGTCAGATCTGTGACGCCTCCAGTCTTCATAACCATCTTTTATAGCAGTCACAAACAACACAAAAAGCAGTGGGAACAGAGAAGCAGTCCGTCCAAACACAGCCAAAGGAGGGAGCTGGTTAAGAGCAGCAATAACCAGGAAGTATACATAAGCCAGCCGGTGAAACTGTATGAAGAGATTCTTAGGCAGGAATGTAATCAATGTATATTTGCTTGTTCTGATCTCATTTCCTGTAAATTCATACCGATCATTTGTCCTGTCAGGATCATTAATGTAAATTAGCCTTGGATCATGCTCTGATGAAAATGGATCTTCAAACTGTGTGCTCTTGTTCCTGACTCTCTGGGAGTGATTGGGCTTCTCTTGAGAGGAAGGCACTGCTCCAATATCAAGGGATGATGGAGAACGCTGCATCTCCATAACACCACCCCAAGAAACCTTCCTCTGCCTCTCCTTCTGAGAGCATTCCACCGATAGACGATGGAAGAAGTGTGAATCGGTAGACTGGAAACGCTCGGTTGTCCTGTTCACATCTGACTCCTCCTGAAGGTGTCTTGGTACTGCCTCCCCTTCATCGACGAGGTTGACAGAAGCCGTGTCACAATCCTCGTATAATGATGAAGAGAACGAATCGGTACGGCAGAGGCAGCCCAATGAGCCTACCGAACACCGAGCAGGAACCTGCTGCTTTGAAGGTGAATCTGCGCCTCCAGACGATGACAAGAGCAGGGGATCACCGGTAGTCATATATAACCAACACCCCCAATTCATGCATCACCACAGTAAGCGCCTGAATCACCATACATGACTCCAGCACACCATTTGGCAAACCCATTTCATCTTTGCAGGACTTAGCATCATGTGCAGCTCCAGAACTACAGATTACTCCAACCTATTAAAACAAAATAGATACTAAAATCGTTAGCCTCCTCAGTTCAGGTATTATTGTAATTACAATAGCTAAAAAGATTGCCAAACAGTTCAACCAGCTGTTACTCGAAGCTAGATCAAATGTCCACGAGCCCCTATCGACCGCAAGTAACATGAAGTAAATAGCTAAAATCAGTAGCTGTTATAACTTCAGTACCCAAAATGCAAGTAGCATTACTCGCAACAAAAAAGAGCAACTCAAAAACTTATGAATCGATTGCCCATGATCGAGCACCTAAAGTTCAAATTTCTAATCCTGGAGCTAAGTCTAGAAGTTGGATCAGAAAGCTTGCACCGAGAAAAACATAGCTAACAAAACGCCGCTCAAAAGATTTGCAAAAAAACATTTCCCAGATCACGCCAAACTGAGACATCCAGGGGACCAGGACAGGATCAGGACACGCACCAGTGGAATGCCTCCGGATCGAGACGAGCCAATGCCCAGCTACGCGTGCTGCAGCTGCGCCCCCGTGCCGCAGCGGATCAGGCAGCGCGCCTCTCGCGGATCTGAGTGCGCGGCAGCGGCTGCGGCAGCGGCAGCTGCGGGGAGCTTCCGGGCTCGGATCGGATGGACCCGGCGGCGCCGCGCGCTACGCCTAGGGTTTCGCCGCGGCGACGGCGACGGCGCTAGGCGGGGAGGAGACGGCGGGAGGTGGAGGTGTGTGGTGCGAGATGAGCTATTGGTTTTTCAGCTCCTTTTTTTTCCTTTTTTTCTTGCTTCGTTTTTCCGCGTTCGCGAGATCGGGCGGAGACGAGCTGACGCGAGGAGGTGGCGGACGGGTGGAGGAGCGCGAATTATTCACCCCAATGGACGTCTGATTTGTACGCGGGTGAAGTGTACTGCGTTGTATTTTCGGGGGTTTTCCGATTTTGCCCACGGCATTGTGAGCTCTCTTTTCTGTTTGTGATTACTGCGCTGGGGCTATTACGGGATGAGCCTGTTGTCCTCAACTGCACACTGGCAAGTACAGAAACTATTGGTTCTGTTTCGGCAGTAGAAGATTGCAGCTTCTTTGAGCTGCTCAACAACCTTCAACGTCTTCGGTTAAAAGGGGAACCCTGGACTGTTCTGTGCGAAACATGACTTTGGAATGTGCTGTACGCACCCTTGATATTTTTAGGTTGTGTTGGTTAAGCAGTCGATATTGTCTCAATTCATACGGAACTTTATAGTTTTCTTTGGGAATTCCTATTAAATACGTAAGCTGGTCACGTTTTGTACGATATAGAGCGGAATTTTTATTTTAGAAACGAGAATATATTAAAATGGCCACATCTCATGACACATTGAGCCATATTCTGCTCAAATAGATTTGATTCTCTTCTTTGTTACTACTTAGGTGGGCATTCTGGTTTAGGAAAACACAACTATATGGAATGCACTTTTGCTTGTATTGCAGTACAAAAGAAATCAAGAAAGAAGTGGCATAATCTAAAAGGAATTTCAGAATAATAACACTAAATAAAAAAATGCTATGGGCATGTTTGGTTTGTTGTCACACGTTACCACACCACAGCTTAGTCGCGCCACAAATTCTTAGGCGTGTGTTTGTGGCTTGCCACATTTTCTTAGCATGTTACCCCACATGTCATACACCCATTTTTTTACCAAATCTTGCCACAAGTGCGGTAACCAATTTCTTTAGCACGCTTTTTATGGCAACCACAATTTGACTAAGGTTAGGTGTGGTAACTAGTAAAGTTTGACTATTAACTAAACAGACAAGTAGCTTCATAGTGTTGTATTTGTTGTCTCGTTTTTCTTTTACTTATAATCAAAGAAAATGGCATTGGGTAAGTAAAAACATTCATTTTCATCAACTCAATGGTGAAGAGGTTGATGAAACTGTTAACTTTTGTTATTTTCATAATCGCACACTATTAGATAATGATACTCCATCTGTTCCAGTTTATTTGTCAACTTGGAGGTGTTTGGGATGTTTATATTCATAGAATGTTCAATGAATGTAGACAAAAGATGTGTTCATATTCCGAGAATGTTCAATGACTCTAAGTATAAATCTAGAATGATAAATAAACTAGGACGAATGGGATGGAGCACTATTTAGTTATGAGTTAGAAATATTTTACTTTAAGGAAACACTTAGGCTTCCATCTGGCAACAAGTGCCTGACTGACTTTTTATAATAATATAAAATTTTTAAACATCCAATTGTATTGAATATGTGATAGGAGTGAGAACATCGACGTATTTAAGTCAAAGAAAGAAAGTAAAGACTAATTCGTAAGCTCGCATTAGGTATGTTTTCTCATCTTTTTCGGGTTTGCTACCAACCATGTACTAGAAAGTATCAATTATTCATACTACCATCACAAGCAAAAGGGTTTTCTTTGCTTCCCTTTCTCTTCTTTGTATACCCAAGTGGCACCTGACAAATCCATGCCCGCTTTTGAGGTGTTCCCACGGTAGGAGGCGACGTGAAGAGAGGTTTTGTGGTTTTGCGCTTTCCTTGGCTTGTCTGTAACCAAGTTGACCCCCGGGGCCCGCCACCACCATCGCCGTCGTCTTCTCCGGCCGAACTCTCGTGCTGCCGAGTGGAGTGCAGGCAGCCAATGCCGCCGAGGCTCCAACCTGGACCCCAAACGGAGTTTTTGGCGTGGATCCAGATCATCCCCTGCAACTAGGAGCCCACTAGGCTAGTAAACGGTTTGCCTGAAACAGGGATCATCCTCTCCGTGTTTACGCATCCAAAAGCTTCTGCCCTGTTTTCGTGTTTCACAGTCACGATGCAACTGGATGGTTGCTTGCTGCATTTCATGAGAACTAGCCATGTTTCGGGGCAGAGTGCGAGTGGAATTTGCGTGCGGTGCGGGCAAAACAAGGGAAGAGGATCTTGGCGCGGGCTGCAGAGGATCCGGGAAGCCGCGCGTGCACGCACGTTGGCCGACGTGGATCCATGAACCTTTCTCGCATCGTCGTCGCCCGGTTGGGACCATCTGTTCCTTGGCCGGCCTCTCGTTTTTCTTTTATCTACTGCTGATCGGCACATGCAAGGACTCCATTCGCCCCGACACGGAATGCTCCAGAATGATTCTTCCGGCCGCAGCTTGTTGTGTGACTCTTCGACTGAGCGGATCGCTGCTGTTTCTTCCCTCGAAGACAAAGCGTAGTGGTGTAGCGGTGCGTGTGAGCGTCGGAGTTTCTGAAGACTTTTTTCCTGAAATAAACTGCATAGGTATCGTTTTTGAACAATTATATGTATGCTGATCCGTCGTACAGTACATTTGCAAAGTGTGCCGCACGGACCATATAAAGAACAAGAAAAGCTGTAGCAGTCCATCCGCGCAGCTGACGGCGACGGGCCGTGCGTCTGACGCGAAATCCGCCGACGCCACGCTCGGCCGACGCCAGCGCCGCGCCCACCCACCGAGCGAGCGGCGCCCGCCTCGTGGTGGCCGAACGGAACGGTCCACCGAACCCGCCACGCACGCTGCCACCTCCGCCCGGCCCCAACCCCACGCGTCGCGCGAAGCCGCTGACACGCGCGAGAGGCGCCCCGAATCTTCTTCGATCCCACACCACACGGGATAAAGCAGCACCCGATCCGCACCGCAGCAGCCAGGCCAGGGTGAATCTATCTACCTCCCGAGTTCCCAGGCGCATCACATCATCCGTTTGTTGATCCAACCGAGACTACACATGCAGCCCGTGTGCCGGTCCGCGCCCCCTGCGCGTCCGCTCACGCCGCGCCCGGGCCACGCGGGAACGCCGTGCCGGGCCTGGGTTGCCGCCGGGCGGCGCGTGGCAGCATCTCCAGCGCCGCGGCTGCGCGCCCGTGCGCACTGCCGCGTCACGGGAGGCGGAGGCAGCGGGGGGACGACGGAGCCCGTGCCGCCTGTCGTGCAGGCCGACGAGGCGGTGGTGGAGGAGCTGGAGTCGCTGGAGGAGGCGGCCATCGCGGGGGACGACGAGGGGCGGCGGCCCACGGACTACGACCGCCGCGCGCACATCTTCGAGGAGAGCTCGCGAGTGTTCAGGGAGCTCAAACAGCGGCGCGACGACGGCGACGTTCGTGGCGTGCAAGGCGGCGGGGACGGTACGGCAGCCGAGGCGACGGCGACGCAGCAGCGCGGGTGAAGCGTCTGCCCGACCTGACTGTCACGACGCGTGCGTGCGTGTTGTACCTAGTGGATAGGCCGCGTCGGCGTGGCAGGACGATCAACGTCTTGTACTTTTTGTTTTTGTGCAGTGTTAACCTCAGAGTTTGCATTATACTACTCCTGATCAATAGGATGAGAAAACACAATTCTCTCTGTCTCTCCCTCTTCAGTCTGTGACAAATCGCTTTCTGCCTGCACCATCCTGCCGCCAGTTTGTGAGCCCTTCTCGGCATGGAACATACTCTGGCGTCCAATGTCTGAATTTTCTTCCGGAGGCCCAACATGTGTGGTCAGGCTACGGAGGGGTGTTCGTTTCGCAGAGTCTAATTTTATAGTTGTCATATTAAAAGAATCTTAATATTTAGGAGTCTTAAATAAAGTTTAATTATAAAATAAATTACAGGACCTTAGACTAATTTACTGAGACGAATCTAATGAGATTAATTAAGTCATGATTAGAAGACGGTTACTGTAGCATCACTTTAGCAAAACATAAATTAATTAAGCTCATTAGATTCATCTCAAAAATTAGCACCAATCTGTCAATAGGATTTTATCATTAAATTGATCGAAATATTTATAAATAATAAGATTCTCTTTGATGTGATAGTGCTAAATTTTAGAGGGTAGGAAACGAACTTCGGCCGGATTCAGAAATTACCGAGCAAGACAACCGAACAATCACGAGAGAAGCTGATCATCATACGACAGATCAATTGGATCGTTAATATCTATACATTCACACCGTAGTATCTGATGCACGCGAGCAAAACTTACAAACAACAAAGGGCACACAAAATTGCCCTCTGACACACGAATCGCTTACAATTTACACACTGATCAGAAAACATTAGCTACCAGAATACCCAATGCCCAACATCAGCTACTAGAATACCCAGTGCCCACATCGATCAGAAAATGTTAGCTACCAGAACACCCCGTGCTCACGGCTAACTCTGTTTCTAAAACCCTGTCTTCTTGAGTGCTACTGCTACCCGTTCCTATGACCTGAGCTTCAGGGATTCCAGGCTATGGATCCCTCTCTTCAGTATTCCCGGCAGCGGCAAGCCACCACTCCTCGCCTTTGGTCTCTTCACTGGACTGTCTTGCTCTCCCGAATCATCGCAAACGCCTTTTCCCTTCCTGTCGAGCGTCCTCGCCTCGGGTGTTCGTCCGTCGAAGCTCTCGAAGAGGTCAGGAGAGTGCCGAAGCAGCTCGCTCGCCGAAGAGTAGCCCATCAGCCGGTGAAGCTTCCCGTCTCTGGTCATTCTTTCATCGACGGTGTTGAAAGACGAGTTTCTTGAGACGTACAGCGGCTGCCCGTCCTCCGTGCTGGTAGAGTAGCTGACGCCGAACGACAGACCGTACTCTTCAGAGTAAGACACCGGGTCTGCTTGACCGAACCCGGCGTTAGCGTTCTGCACATAAGCAGCCTGGCGAATCTCATAGTCATCTGTGCTGTACTCGTCATCGCCTCCAAACGGTGACTGCAGCTGCTTCTTCCTGTTGGGGTCTCTGTAGGAGTAGGATAGCATCCCAGAGCAGGAACCGCACTGCAGATGGCGTGTTCCTTTGCTCGGCACGGAAAAATCGGTCGGCAGCTGGACTAGCTGGAGGCAATTGGAGCAGATGACGAACGGCGATCCCCGGAGAACTGGCCGGCAGTGGTGTCTGGGAGGAGGCCGCCTTTTTACCTCTTTGACCGGTGGCTTGTGCATTGCAGGTTCATGGTTGCAGGATCTGTAACACGGTGGTCGGCAGCTGTGGCAGCACTCATGGCGGCAGGGTCTCATCTCCATCTGCTGAATGGGATAGCCTGAATAAGCCCTGTGCCGCCGATATTGTGGCGAAGGTAGCCCGCGAGGAGCAACCTGGCCAGACCTGCTTAGACGAGTTGCAAGCCCAGAATGCCTGGCAGCAGGATGGTATGCTGCAAGAGGTGCGCTGGATGTCATGGCTGCACGAGATGTGTAGCCTTCTTGTTTCGGGCGTGGAGGATGTGCCCTTGGCTTGCAGTCTGGAGGTTTACTGAACAATTCAGAAAGGTCGCCTTTCAGTTCATCCACACTGTTCATGATCTTTGATTGAAGGGGCCCGCTGGCCCTGAAGCTTTTTGACTGAAGGGAGGTCCGTGCAGAATGGAAATCAAGAGAGTTAATGGATGCACGGAGATCACAAGACCGAGATTGCACCCTTACAAGATAACTCTTCCTGTTTACTGTGTGCTCGGTCTCGTCTGCTCCCTTCTGCTCAGAATCTTGAATACTGACAGTTGCTTTGCTCCTTTCAGAATCGAGTATGTTGTTCCCGGTGGCATTCAAGCGACTCTCTGGATCATAATTTTCTCTTTCTTTGGAAGCTTCTGAATTCTCTGCACATTGTTCTTGAGCATGGTTTTCAGAATCTTGTATGTTGTTCTCTGAGCCAGTCAAGCGGTATTCTGAATCATCATTTTCACTTTCTTTGGAAGCCTCTGAATTCTCTACACGTTGTTCTTCAGCACGGTGTTCAGAATCAAGTACGTTGTTCTTGAAGGCATTCAAGCGGCATTCCGAATCATCATCTTCTCCTTCTTCGGAAGCCTCTGAATTTTCTGCATATTGTTCTAGAGCATGCCTTTCTGCTTTGCCAGAATCCAATGGCGTGCCATTTGTATCGGAGTGTGCCAGGTCAGCAGAACCTTCCTGAATTGGATTGGCATTCTGGACTTCTGAAAACTGATGATCCTTCTTCTCAGCATTTTCAACCTCCAGAGCATTCTTCTCGGCAGGCCGAATATCGCCATTTTCATTGCTGCTTGTGCCATTGCTATCATGTTCTGTGCTTGGAGCATCAGCAACACAGGAACCGTCCACGGCAACACCACCGGAGGCTTCGTCTTTGTTTTGAGGAGGCACTCCATTGCTCACAGAGGTAGCAACTGAATAATTGTCAGAGTCTTGCCGAACTTGCTTGGTAGCCACACGTCGTCCACTGCCAGTACGGATTTTAGCTGCACAAGAGTGACATGAAGAGACGACTCAGTGGAAGCTCTGTGAACCATCATGAGCAAGTAGATGATAAGCATTGCCTATGCTTGCTGCTAAAGTTAATTGTCGGAGTTTTTACCTCGAAGAGTGGTGCCACATCCACCGCACATGTAGACCGTAACATTGGCTGGTTCTGGGAGAACATTCAAGCACTTTGGGCACCTCACAAGGCGATAACCTTCAGTGTTTGCCATCAAGAAAGGAAGGCCCAGGACATCACCCACGACTTCAAATTATGAGGCTGTAGTTCCCATCAGATTGCTAAGCTTGACAAGGATATAAGTCACCTGCAGGCGAAAATTTTCAAGAAGATGAGGATCAGAATCCCATCAATAGCGAATGAGTAGCAGCCTTGGTCAGATTTGAAAATTGCTCTTCGGTTAAAGGTCCAATGAACCTCAGCAAGTGGAGCAATGGGAGTGCAGATCAATCAAAAGGCCAGTTATCAGTGTTTAGCAGCAGATGCAAAATTGCAAATAAGATTACCTGCCAGCAAAAAGAAAAAAAAGAAACAGAGAGAGTTCCAGGGGCAAGGTAAGGCCACATGCACACTATCTACTGCGTTCGGACTTGAGACATTGAAATCATTGGCAGCTATGCAATTTGGTGTACTGAAACCACAGCCGGAGTACAAGCTCAAGGCAGTTTTCGGGGTACTAGGAAAACAACAAACCGAAAGCCTCCTATTTCCACAGGCCTCAAAAGCTAATGATTGTCCCAAGCCCGTTGGCCAATTCACGAGGTAATAAACTAATAACCTACTCCAACAACAAAGACGCGGTATTATTCCGCCGGAACTAACGTTTTGATGAAAAATATCAGGAACTAACGTCGGCATGATGGTTGGTGGCAACAAGACACGTAGAACGCTCCAAGTAGTAATCTCCATGGCCATGGGGGAAGGAAGAAGAAACATGGGCAGTTTCATGTAGGCAGGACGCGCAAACAACGCACAGAAACCAAGTATTAAGCATTGTGAACAACCCAATCTCTTACTTCTACTTTCAGCTTTCAGAGAACATAGACCTTGCCTTCAGAGGAAGAGGTTACGGACTGAATCAAGCGAGCTCTGAGAAAAATCCTCGCTAGAGAAGACCATGAGAGAGAGAGAGAGAGAGAGAGAGAGAGAGAGCAGAACTCACCTTTCCCTCATGGATATGGATGCTCTGTTCCTCTTCGCCTGTGGTCTCCTCGTCTCCTTCCCTTTGTTTCCTCTTCCCAAACCCGCCGCTCTTGGAAGTTCTGCCGCACTCACCGCGCAAGACGACCAAACCACTTCAGAAAAACGAGTCTTTTCTTCCCGCGGCAAGGTGAGCAGTTGACTGCGGCTGGGTAGGCGGCTGGAAAGCACAAAGAAAGCTTTTAGTGCTCTGTCACGGGTGTGAACGGAGCCGCGCAGCGGCGGTTGAATAGGGAGAGACTCTCCGCTCCGTTCGCGCGCTTCCTTGTGTGCACAGCACGGCGAGGGAAGGGGACCGCCGGGAAAGGCAGAAGCAGTGGTGGGGATGTAGCGTAATGGCGCTCGTGGTCAAACGGCCGCGTGGTAAAATAACGAGAAGAGAATGGGTTGACCGGCCGCGGGTGTGTGGACCGTGCGCGGGTAGGCGAGGCGAGCGGGGACCGGGTCGCCGGCCCGAGCTCCATCGCCGCTATCGCCACGTCATCCTCCGGGCGCTGACTGGACTTGTGGCCTATAGATGCTGCCGCCGTCCACGCCGTGTGGGGCCGGCACCCTGCCCACGCGTGGCGATGCTGCGGAGCGGAGCGATGGCGACGAAAGAGAGGGAGCGGTGGCTCTGTGGGTTTTGTCTCGTGTTGTACTTTGTTCCCAAGACTTGCCGTGCGATTTCGCGTGACGTGACCGACGACCGTCCGTGTAGTGGCGCTACCGGAAAAGCTCTGCTTCTTTCCTCGTCCACGTCGGTGACCGTAGTCTCTTGGTCGTTGGTACTGCTACAGCAGCATCAGTAGGTCACGGGAAAGTCAAAATTAAACATCATGCGACCTCGCATGGTGGATTGGCACACTACAGTCTCCTCGACCTGTAACGGGCAGGTCCGGACGAGGCCACGAATGTCAGCAGCTGGTCTCCCAATACAATTTAAAACGAAAAGATGTGTGCCAAAATCTGTACGTAGTCCTCCTGTAGAGTACCACCGATCTTTGCCGAATCTGTAGAAGCCATCGCGTCGCGGTCTACAGCCAGTCAACTACCACCACCGCGTGCCAGCAGCCTGGAGGGGTTCAAGTTCTAGACTCCAGCCATAACGGAGGCCATGTGCACCGCCTGGAGGCAGGATGGGATCCTAGCGCCGGCAACTTGCCCCCGGCACCATCCCTGCCTTATCCAGGGAAATTCATCGGTGACAGCTGCATCTGTTCCCTGCTTTGATCAGTGATGGCCAAGTCCAGCTGAAGCCACAAATTCACATGCAAAAGAAGTGATCCCAATTGAAAAACCCCTTACTAGCAATGGGTAGGAATGGGTGAGGTGACAATGAGACGCCGAAAGAGCCAAGCGCAGCAGCATGCTTCTCCTAGCTGGCCACGACCCTTACATTGAAGCAGTGCCGTGGTTAATCACTCTAAGCCCATCTCCGTTCAGCTTGCTCGACCATCGGCAGCTGCAGTGCAACACATCGGGCTATAATAAGCACCGTAAATCGATGGCGATCGTTGCCGAACGCCGTCAGAATTGACCACAGCACGCCGGCCGGTGCAATAAATCAGCCGGCAGAATCTGGTGCGAATGGATGCGACGCTGTCGCTATGTTCATCATGTCCCCATCCACAGTTTCAGAACTTCAGACACCCAGGAACGCTTTCACACACACAACGATAGTGATTGCCGATCTGGTTGGTTGCTATAATTGTGCCAAAACGGTAGGGCCCAGTTAAACTAAGGTCGTCAGTCACGCGCAAGTGCAGCCCTACATGGCATGGTTCACAGAACCGGTGAAAACCGGCACCGGAATGTCCTGGCCGACCGGGCGGTTTGACCGGTTTGCTAGAAAAAACCGTAGCTATTTACTATAGCTAACCGGGAAACAGGCCGGCCGGCCGGGCGGTTTGACCGGTTAGCGGAGAAAAACCATAACTATTTATTGTAGCTAACGGTTAACTAGCAGTTTTTCCGGTTAACCAACCGATTTTCCTAGTTCAAAACCAGTCCGGCCAATCCGATTTTGTGAACCTTGCTACATGGTGGGTACTCCACTAGAGGCAACAAAAGGACACAAAACAACAGAAAGCGAGACAAGATACTGGTACTCCTGCATTAATGAATTATGAGTAACAAAGATAGTCATAGCAGTACGTTCAGTGTCAGCTAAGTCAAAAGCCCCTTCATCATAACGTTGTAAGATTGTTTAGCTTTTCACTAACCCACCGGAACAAAGCGACCAAAGATGACCAGGTCGAAGTTGAAAAGGTCACCATTTCGTGATCCTCCAATATAGTTATGTTATATGTACAGCAACTACAGCTTATCCTACCATTGACTCTGACTAGAAACTTGAATATCAACGAGCCAGAGGAGTTCCCTCGCCCCGCAAGAATGCTGCTAGTACAATGTGTCAGTAATCCATTGGCAGCTCCCATTCATCCTCCGGATCTCTCGTTTTCCTACGGAGCTTTCGACCGCCAGACTTTCCCTGACTATTTGCTCTTCTCCTTCCAAATCTACCGTACTCATCAACCTCACCACTAGGCCTCCCGATGTTTTGAGTGCCCAAAATGCCCTAACATCCAATTAACGAACACTTTCACTCAAGATTCCACTTCAAGGCCCATTAACGTTTCAAAATGAATTATTGCATCAGAAGCAGTAAGTGATCCAGACCTGTGTTAACCGCTGAACCCGGGAGACCGCATCTTCATGCACCACGATTGTATCGGAGACTATGTCAAGCACATCTTCTACAAATAGGCAGTATGTGCTTACCTGCAAACAGAAGTTAGTATCGCACCAAAACAGAAGTAGAATATTTAATTACCAGCAGAGTGGAATTACCAAGCTAGAAGGTAGAATAGAAAACCCAAATGAGTCAAGTTCAAGGGACTCCATAGCACCCGAGTTCATGTCAAATGTGAAGCCACGCACCTAAGATATGGAAAGAGAAACTTAAAAAAACAAAAACATTGAATTCAATAAAAACTGATGCAAACTGGATATATAATTTACACAGATTACCTCTCTTCAAAGACCACATGAACTCACCTTACCAACATTGCGCCGCCTGGAAGTTACAACGTTGTAGCCCACCTAACAAGCAATATTATAATCATGTTAGATAACCAGACAATGTGAATAGTTTCATTTTAATCGAGTCAAAGAAATGGCTCTGCTTTGTGAGAAGATTATACACGAAAGAAAACCATTCCCCATGGTTGAGCCAACAGTACTATTTTAATACTGATTTATTACCTGAAAGAATATAGTTTGAGAACAAGTTGTTATTGAATGTTTTGTTTATATCTGCAATGCTAACTTACCAAACTGTGCAGTCCAACCAGTTTAAGTTCGTAATCAATCACAGACTCATCCTCAACAAGTACTACATCTCCAACCTAGAAAAGGTATGATTACATTGAACATCATTTAAGAATATTTCTTCCATATGTTCATATGAATAACAAGAACAAAGGTATAGTAGACAGACTATGGATAGTGAGAATAAACGTATATTTGATAAACAATTAACCATTCCATATTATACCCACCTGATATATGTCCTCAAAAAGGAATTTCTCAGCTTCTCCTGACAGCAAGCTTGGCCTCACTTCAACCAACGCAACGACCCACTGATAAAAAATGGAACTAGGTGTCAAATATAAAAACAGCCATGTTGTGAAAAAAAGGAATATAGGAACAGTCATTGTGTGAAAAAGGAAATATAGAAACAGTGGGAGGGGGATAGAGAAACAGTGTTAATGTATCCTGAAAATTGACTATCAGATGGAATATTTGCACTAATTTCTCAGTGTTGACATGCTACATAGTAATGTTGGCCTAGGTGTCAAAGCAGATTTGAATATAACAGTTACCTGATTATAGTGTGGTTACTGCAAAGAAAAGGGTTTCTTTAATCAAGATGATCCAAAGAACAAGCTCAAAAACGGTGGAAAGTGAAATGTGGTATATCCCCCCCCCCCTTTCCTAATGAACAGGCATGAGAGTGTTAATTTCATTGATTAATAAGATAATTTACAGCTTATGCACCACTGAAAGTGAAACATAATTTTCAGTAGGGGCAACACTACTAATCATCACTAGCATCAAGTAATATATTTTTCAAGTCAATTCAGTTACTTTTGGGCTATTCCCCTAAATATTGGTGTAAATTCTAAGATCCTGGCTACTAAAAGTCCACTCCAAGATGTGGTGACTCAAGGGATGTTATATAGATCTTATATTAAACTTTGCTACTGACCCAGGGTGCCCATCCTAGGACAATATAGTGTTGGAATCGCTTTACCATCATCTTTGCTTTGTTTCATGTGACTTTATTTTCCTGTGTGCAGAGGCTGGAATTAGGACTAGCCAGTCCAGTATCTAAGTAAATTGTGAATGAGACGAGGGCCTTCGGTAACTTGTCACTTGTGAAAAAAAACATACATTTTCAATATATAGGGACTTTCATCCTGTAATAAATCGAGCTGGAACCTGAACCTAAACCCAAACCCCTCTCTCTGGCCGGCCCACAAGCTGGCACCATACATTTCTAACATCCTAACAAGTCCAAATCTGGAAAAAGGAAAATTGGCACCCCTAATACCCATTGTTTAGGGCTTTAGGCTTATCCATAGGAGAAACCTGTCCATGGAGTACGACAGTACTTCATAATTTACTTTAAGATAACTTTTTGATAGAAAGTTAAGATATACTCCCTCCATTTTGGAAATGATGTTGGTCCGATGAAAAGGGTTGATCTACGGCCAGTACAAAACTGCTGTCGTGAACGGCATGATTTCCCAAACAGAGGAGTATATTCTTTACTACATTATGCTCAACTGTCGATCATATTCATACTTATGTGCTTCATTACATCAGTCATCAGTAACCAAACTAATTTAACTCCAACAGTAGTAATATGGGCCAGTTGAATCCCTTGCATCCCTTGATCAACGTCGCAACTGATCCTAGAAATATCACAACTTATACCATCATAGACAATATTTACTAGTACCATCTGCCCTAATGAAACTAATGGACAAAACAATAAAACTCAGTTTAACCAACCAGCAATGCAGATTAATCAAGAACAGATATGTTAACAAGAACACTGCCATCTGCCTTGGTCACTCACATATATAGTTATATATCAATAACAGATTCAGGGTTAATCTAACTATCACAAAATGTTTTGACTAGCTAGGCACGCTAGCACATCAGGCTGTGCCACTGATCAAGATGTTAGCTGACTAAAGAAACATGCTATCACGAAGTAGTACAACGTACAAAATGGCGATCATCACTCGTTAACTGCTCAGAGACACAGCAAAAATAAAAGAAGTACAGGTATTGCAGACAGCAGCGTCCAGTACATACCGTCGCGGAGTCGACCCAGAGCTGTGACACGAAACCAAGGCTCCGTGCCGAGCGCACGCTGATCACCTGCTTCGCGAGCAGCGCCGAACGCCTCGCCATCTGCCTCCGAGGCCGCCGCCGCCGCGCACCTGCACCCGTCTGCACCTCCTGTTCGTCCTCGCTCTCAACGGCAGCCCGGACTCCTTCCTCTACCTCCACATCCACCTCCTCCTCCTCCTGCTGTTGCTCGAGCTCCCGCTTCAGCGCGAGAAAGTCGAAGCTGGACGGTGGCGCGGGCGCGTCGTCCGGAGCGGCCGCGAAGGCGACGAGGGTGCGACGGGCTTGGGATGGGCCGCGCGGGGAGGCCAACCTGTGCTTGGGGTTCGGGGCGGGGCTGAAGAGCGGGTAGGGGAGGCAGCTGAGGCGTGCGCAGGCGCAGGAGCACATCATTCGAACGGGTTGATTGGCGGCGCGCCGACGAGGTCGGGAGTTGCAACCTGGAACGCGTAGCGTTCGGAGGAAGGATGGGGCTGACGGTTGCCTGAACAAGAAACGTAATTAAGTTTTACGTTTGTGCCTCAGCCAGACAGTTTTCAGCTATTCGCTTTCTCGCTGAAGCGCAGAATACGCCTTCATCTCAGATAGTACGAGATTTGTGTGTCACCGAAGGACCATAATAACATGTTGCGTTATGAGGTCAAATAATTCAGAACCATGATGGGCCAGACCGGCTACAGACAGTAAAGAAACTGGCCACAAAGTTCTTAATTTATTAGGCTGTAATATTCTAAAAAGAATTATTAGGCTGTAAATTGTGAATCTTTTTTTCTATGAAAGAGATTTTTATTATTTATTGAGATCAACGGAGCTTTCATTACTTATCCGTGGCTAGACATGAGTATCTTTCGTAGCATGGAGTGAGTTTTAGGTGATTCTCTCGTTGCGTGGTTTTCAAGAGTGTCATGCCATTTTATAATTTTGAAATAACTAAATGAAACTAGGTCTCTCAATAATAAGTTTCATTTCATGATTTCATATACTTGTGCATCACTTAAATGTTTCTTCCAAATGACCAATAGGAATTGTTTAATGTGTAGAGATTAAACTCAAACCCTCTCAGTAGAGTTTCATTTTGGTTTCAAAGTTTTGGTAACCGCATACACCAAGTTTAATTTTTATGAAACCCAATTTATCTCTTTCCTAATAAAGTTTGTGTTACCTCGTCAGTTTTGCCAATACGACATACTATTCAATGCCACTCTTCCATATTGCTGCTCTATATTTAGTCTGCACATTCATGAGCACTAGAAACTGGCCACTCTCTCTGCTTTATGAGATTACATGTGAATTTCACAAAAAAGGGAGGAAATCAATTGGATCATTAAGTAAATTTATCGTTAAGTATATTCAAAATTATTATTTGCTATTGACGTCTATAAAAAATAACGCATCAGTTGAATAAGGCAATGAATTCCAGCCTGATTCCTCCGGTTTTCTATCAAGCATGATGCAGAAGCTATTCTGAGTATAAAGACCCCTGGGGGCGGGAGATATAATGTTCTAGCGTGGCACCATGAGCGTTCCGGTCTCATTTCAGTTCCAAGCGCTTACAAGCTTGCTGCTCAGCTGCAGTATATAGAGGTGATTCGGTCGGCCAGTCTAGTGCACAGCCACTGGGTGCCAGGATGATGTGGAAATCAGTATGGCAGCTCCAAGTACCACCGACGGTAAGAATTTTCACCTGGCGTGTAGCGTCTGGCACTCTGCCCGAGGAAGCTGGAGCCAAGAAACACATGTCAGCTATGTGGATGCAAGCCAGAATCTGATTACCATGCAGTCGTCGCCTGTGAGCAAGCACGGGCCCTGCGCAATGCGATGCACGATTTTTGGCAGTTGCCTCATGAATAGTACTCCCTCCGTCCTAAGACTGACTGCAGTGGTGATCGGTATATGAATCTGGAGGGCGAGTTTACAGTTTTTTTGGCTGCAGCGGGCGACGCTAAACCGATCGATAAAATAGAGTCCCGTGCCCGGATCGGTATTCCCAGCGATATCCAGATCACCGCTACACGTTTGTTCCCCAACCACCGACGCTCCTGGCGCCCTTTCACGGAGGCTCGCGCTCGCCGTTCCGCCGCCAGCCTGCGCTCGCCAACCGCCGGTCCGCGCTCGCCAGCCGCCGCCCGTCGCTCTCTAGCAGCCATACCTCCTCTCCGTCGTGCCCGGTGCATCATCTCCGCCGCGGCCGCCACCGCATCGAAGGCATCTCCGGCGCATCTCGCATCGAAGCATCTCCGGCGCATCTGCATCTCCGGCGGACCGTGTGCAGCCGATTCGTCGTCGGTGGCGGCAGATCCATTGGAGGCAATAGCGGATCCGTAGCAGGGAGGTCTGACCGCACCCGCACCCGAGGTCCTTCGGAGCTGCTGCGTCCTCCTTTCGATCTGCGTGGTGAAGACGCGTCAAGGGCGGGGCGGCAGGCGGAAGCACCTTCCGGCCCTTCCGGCGTCTCGTCGACCCCGTCCTGGAGAAATCGGCCGTGCGCAGCCGTCGGCGCAAGCGGCGGCGCCGAGCTTCACCGTCGACGTCCCAAGAGAGCTCCACCACGCGCTACTGTTGACGGCCTACCCGAGTTAGGTACGTTGAGCCCTCAATTTCATCTCTGTTTCGTGATTGTGCAAAACACTGTAAAATCCACATTTTATTACAAACTGAGCACTGGTGGTGCTGGAGTAGTCTCCAAAGTCCTGGAATAATTTTCTTTCACTTACTCTCCTTAGCTGTTTAGTAAAGAATGAATGTTGATATGTCCGATCCGGCTACAAACTAGAGCAAAGATTGAAGGAACCCGTGTGCATTTTTCTTGCAATGCATGAGCAAAGCTAGGGCTGGCCGCTGTGGCCAGCATTCTGAACATCTTTTTTTGTTGAGTTGGTGCTGTACAACACCACAGTTAGTCATTACATTAACACGCATCTTGGGCATAGCTCAGTGATTGAATAAGACACTTATCATAAGTGTATTTATGGTTCATTTTGTTGATCAATTTCACTCAAGAGTCCAAGCTAAATCTAATACCACTTTGATATATTTTGGTTTATGAATTAAGAAATGCAGGACCTAAATGAGACAATTAGTTCAATGTTAATAAAATAGTAAGATATATGTTGTTGTTGGCTGAACAATGTCAATTTGACATCATACTATACTGCCCTTGGTTGTCCTTACATATGTCCTGAGTTGATCTTAATTGTTGTATATCCTTTGAAATACTTTCATATGCAGCGACCAAATTTATGTCTTCTTCCTTGTCATTTCAGGATGGATCCCAATGGATCACAGGGAGGGTTTCCAGGAGGCAACATGGGTCCCTACCAGGGTGGTTGGAACCAATTGATGTTTGGGTACCAAGGTCAACCATCCTGGATCCCGCAAGGAATGTCGCAGCTGCCGCCCAATTTCTCAATGATGTATCCAAGTACCAATAGTCCACAAATGTGTCAGCCGGCTGAAAAGGAAAATGTATCTCGGCAACCCGATGAGAACGATGTGCATGATTCGGTCGTCGCTGCAGAGCCTTCACCAACTACAAAGAGGTCATTGGCGGGCACAAGGACGAAGCAAAGCAATTTCAATCCACAAGAAGATGTCAACCTTGTGAAGTCATGCCTTGAAATACAGGGTGACCAAATTACAAATACTTCACAAAAAAAAGAAAAAATGTGGCTCAGGATTATGGAACGATACAACCTGAGGAGGGGAGCAAATCCGGAACGGAGTTGGAGGTCTCTACAGAGTCGTTGGGACACTATAAAGGCTGAAGTGTCCAAGTTCGCATCGTTCCATGCTGATGTCCTTCGAGAGAATCGTAGCGGGTTGTCCGATGCCGACAAGGTTTGTGATTTGTTGATTCGTTCTATTGTACTGTTTTCATTGGTAGCGATTAAACAAATGCCACATTCGCTGAATTATACAACAATTATTGTATGTTGCAGACCACTCAAGCCGCAGCTACCTTTGCTGATGTCCTCAAACACCAGTTCTGTTACCTGCATTGTTGGGAGCTCATGAAGGATGAGCCCGGATGGCAGGATGCTAAGAGCAGAGCAAATTCGAAGTCAGCTACAGGTGAAGGTTTTGGAGACGACAGCATCAACCTTGTAGATGGCAATTCTAGCCCAACCAGAGCAGCTGAAAAGAGGCCCATGGGTAGGGATAAGTCTAAAGCAGCGAAGAAGGCAACTAATTCTTCGGGGGGATCAGAATCTTCCGAGTATGCTTCGAGGATGGAAGATCTATCTTTACAAAAGATTTCGATCATGCAAACAGAATCTGATCGTAAAATTGAACGCTTCCAGCAGCTTGAGCGTATAGATGAGAAGCGCTACGAGGAAATGCGAAGCCACAATGCCGCAGTGTTAGCCATTGAGCAAGAGAAGCTTCAGTTCAAGCGTCAACGGTATGACAAGGAGCAGGAAGATAAGGAGAAGCAAGAGGATGAAAGGATCCTTGTCATTGATCTTGATGCTGAGACACTCACACCAGCTCAACGAGTTTATTATAAGGATCTGCAGGAAGACATTTTGCTGAAGCTGGCAGCTAAGCGCAGGAAGAGACAGTGCCCTGCAGATTAGTGCAGTAGTTGTTGTTCATCCCAAGTAGTATGGTATTTGTAGCTGCAACTTTGCTATGTTATTTGTGACTATGGAGTTCGAAATTACTTTTGCTTTGTGCTGTGAGATGTCGGTTGTAATCTACCACTTGTGTCGTGAGCTTTATTTATCTTTCCTGTATTGCTGTGAGCTGTGACTCGTACTCTTACAAGTGTTGCATATTATTATCTAGTGCAGTGAATCACTGCACGTCCGTGCCACATTGGTATATTATTTGGCTTTGAATCACCGTGAGTCCGTACGAGTGTTGCATATTATTTGGCCTTGATGTTTTCAGTTTTGCAAAGAAGCTAGGGATTAATGGCAGCCAGAGATTATTGCTTGGCGTCCAGACTGCAACACTTGTGATGACATACATGTAATTAACTAAACAAAAGCTTGACAACCACAATTAATTCAACAGTTATTATGACAAGAAATTAACATTGAGCCATACATGTAATTAACATTGAGCCATTCTGAACCTGGTAATACCAAAAGTTGTGATGACATAGACTATGCAACACTTCTACTACTTCCACTACTTCTACTACACCATCATACTGCAAGACTACTTGTACTACTAGTGATGCTTGACGAGATCCCCGCCTCATCCAATGGTGCTCGATGAGATCATGTTGTAGCTGACAATGCGTGTTTCGGTCATGAAGCCTATGGTGTGCTGCAACAAATTCATTCCTCGATGGATGGTTCGAGAGTGGTACAGCTAGGTTTCCAATGCTTGTGAAATCAGTATTATCAGCATGGCCTTGTTCATCTTCCACTATCATGTTATGCAAAATAATGCAAGTTATCATTATGTCGTTCAGGTGGCTACGGTTCCAACCATACGCGGGTCCTCGGATCACAGCAAACCGAGATTGCAGGACACCAAAGGCACGCTCTATATCCTTTCGTGCACTTTCCTGTTGATCGGCAAAATATGAAGCCTTTTCCTCGATGAGGTGCCGAATAGTCTTCACAAAGGCTGCCCACTCGGGTAAATCCCATCGGCAAGGTAGTACCCCATGTTATAGGTCCTTCCATTGATCGCAAACTCCACAGGTGTTGAACAACCCCTCGGATAACTTGAGAAGACAGGGGATCTATGAAGAACATTAATGTCATTATTACTTCCGGGCATGCCAAAGTAGGCATGCCATATCCAAAGATCATGTGAGGCAACAGCCTCTAAGATCATAGAGGGTTTTGTGCCGCCCCTCCCGGTGAATTGACCCTTCCACCCTGCGGGGCAGTTCTTCCACTCCCAGTGCATGCAATCAATGCTCCCTAGCATCCCCGGGAATCCACGATTCTCACCCTCTTCAAGAAGCCTAGCCACATCCGTTGCATTCGGTGCACGTAGGTACTCATTGCCAAATACATCGATGACAGCCCTACAGAAATGATACAGAGCTTGTCGAGCGGTTGACTCGCCAATACACACGTACTCGTCCATGGCATCCGCCGGGACACCGTAAGCGAGAATGCGCAAAGACGCGACGCACTTTTGAAGCGTCGATAGTCCTTCCTTGCCAGCAGCATCACACTTCTTTTGGAAATAGTTATCATGATTTTTGACCGCCTCTTTAATACGCTTGAATAAAGGTCGACGCATCCGAAACCTGAAAAACACATGTAATCCGAGTTTCTTTTGGAAATAGTTATTATGGACTGAGCAATATACAACTATATGTGCAAGTTTACCTTCTACGGAATTGGTAATCACTGTAAACAGGATTCTCAACAAAGTAGTCGTTTTTTATCTCGTCCGTGACCGGCAGGAAGGTTCCTAGGCCGAATAATCTTTGGTGGAGCATCGGATCAACGATGACGTGGTTGAGAGCTCTCTGCTTGCACCAACTGATTGTATGTCGTTGTCTCTATTTCATCATCGTCAACAAAGAAAAGTGTGTCATCGTCATCTTCCTCCATCATCCAGTACCTTCTCATGGTCCATGTGAACTGCTCCATCATCCAGCAGTGCGGGGTCAGCTCGTCGTCGTCGCCACGTCGAGGCCTCAATTACCAGCACCTCCAACACTCCATGACGCCTGCGCACCGGTTCCAGGAGGCTCGGCGCAGCTCCACGCCGAAATCGGAACTCCAACGCTTGATTCCCCGACCTCGAGTGCAGCGCCTCGCACGTCGTCGCTGCTGTACCTCACGCCTCAAGTCCCCACCCAAATCCCTCCCTGCTGAACTCGCCGACCCAACTCCTTGATGCCCGGAGCGCAGCAGCCACGGAGGCCTTGCGCCACGTTGCCGCAGCCGCGCGTCGCCGCCGTAGGGGAAAAGCAACGGAACCAACGCCGCTACATGGGGACCACGAGAGGGAGGGCGCGCGCCGCTGGATGGGGAACACGAGAGGGAGGGAGCGGTGCTTGGGGCCGAGTGACGGCGCTCCCTGGGCGAGGAAGAAGACGGAACGATGAAAAAATCTGTCTAGTGGGCCCAATCGTTGCTATACGAGGTTGAAATAGAGGTTCACTGCTGCGGAAGACTTCGGATAGATTATAGCATCTCCATGGAATATTCTATTTTACGGATGCCAATAGAGTTTCACCACTGCAGTCAGTCTAAGAGCATCTCCAATAGCCTAGCAAAAAATGGCTAGCTAAAATACTCTTTTAGCTATTATGTAAAATGAAATGGCTAGCATAAAAGTGACCAAACCCAATAGCCTCTCTAAATGTTAATTCTCTCTATTTTCAAATAGTGTTGGGCTACAATTATTGGCTTGAATGGGCTGCCAATTTTGGCTGGACAGGCCTGTACGACATGAATCCACTAAATGTTGGTTGGCCGGTCGATAATCATCTCCCAAAAATAATGATGGACTACATCGATCACCTGTAGCAATCGATTGTTCATAGTAGCGAAAAATATAATCTACTACTCCATCACATATAGCCAGCCGCCGCTCCATCGATCAGCTGCCGACGATTCATTGTTGATCAGACAACATCGCATCCAATAACCGTGGCGATGATATCTTGTCTACAACACCAGAACTGGCCCAAAAGAGAGAACAGCACCAAAACGAAACACTTATATCATTTTGACCAATTATTATGATTGGTTTGTTATCAACAATTCATCTAGGACTAATATGCGCCACTGACCAATTCATTCGTGCTTAATATCTGAAGAAACTGAACATTGAAGAAAGGTTCAGTTTACTCTCGACCTTTGAATTTGGTGAGACAAGCACATCAATTACACACATCATATGAGATGGATTGCGGTCATAACCAGAGATGAATACAACTACTCTGAAATCTGCAGAACCAAACCTGAACTGCTGTCGTTCGCGAATTCCTCTTTAGGTAAGAGCTGCTCCAACGGTGTCCGACCATGGAGGCCTGTGGCACGAGCAACAGTGTCGGCGTGAAAAACTAGTTATCCATCAGGCACAGCGCGAGGATGCGGCGTCGGCATTTGATCGAGACGGCCACAACGACTCATCGCAAGATTTTATTGAGGGAGAGGGGATGGCGGGGGTACGAGAGAGGCGACGCGCGGGAGAGCAAAATGCACGCAGCAATCTTGACGTGTGCGCGCGGGAGACCAACGATGGCGAGCGATGCGTGCACGCCAAAGATTGCGTGCGGGGACTACGGGATGGCGTGTGAGGAAAAAATCAAGCCGGATACGAGAGGCTGTTGGATCGAATTTTTACAGTGGTTTCTATAAATTTGGCCAACAGACTTGTTTTAGAGAGACTCTTGGAGATGCTCTAATATGTTTGACATTATAACTTTGGGCACGAAGATTAAGAAGAGAAGGAATAAAGTAGGTGCGTAGGAAACGAGGAGAAAAGAGATAGAGATAGAGGTGTATTGGGAAGAGAGAAAGGTGTCTCGGGAAGTGAGAATGTCAAACATTCTGGAAAAAATGGATGAGCACTAGAATGCCAAATATTCTGGGACGGAGGGAGTAGTATACTAAGGTTCATGTGTCTGGACTGGCTGTTAATTTTGATAAGTGAATTAAATCCGATGGTAGCAGCGAACCTGGCCCTCATAAGGAATGAGATTGTGCATAACAAGAGAGGAGGCCAGCGATCAGGACGTTGGTAATTAAGCTTTCTCCGAAACTATGCTAATATTCTTATGGATATTCAACACGGTGCAGATGTAGCAGATGCAAAAGGGAAGAAAGTTATCATGCCAAGGAGCGTGCCCTGAATGCAGGTCAGCGCACGAGGGGAGAAGAGAGATGGGAATGGCCTCCACCGGGCTGGGTGAAGATAAACGTTGATGGAGCATTCTCACCTGAGTCTGGCAGAGTGGGGATAGGAGTGGTCATCAGAGATGAAACGAGACATGTTGAACTGCGTTCATGGAGAGTCCCGTTTGATGCCAACTCGGCGA
Organism: Chloris gayana; assembly: GCA_031894775.1. NCBI lineage: Eukaryota > Viridiplantae > Streptophyta > Magnoliopsida > Poales > Poaceae > Chloris > Chloris gayana. The sequence goes on from JAUNZO010002713.1 coordinate 139,353, forward strand.
AACAGACGGAGACACAGGCTTGCGTAGAAGGCGTTCGGATGGCCGTGGAGTGGGACTGTGGGAGTAATAAAGAAGACATTTCATGAGCCGCACATCACACAAACTTGTGCTATCCCACTTCATTAGGCCAGTTTCAATGGGAGTGTCATGATTGTGTTATGAGCATTAAATTTCCCGACATGACATGAGAGAGAAGAGAGGAGTGTCATGGGATGAGAGATGAGTGTCATCACCACGACCCTCCACTGCACGGTTCTTAAGAATTTCTTCTAGTAACTATGTAATGACACTCTCCACTGAGACTGGTCTTATGCAAATTGCGGTCCCAGCTACACAAATCTCGAAAGCAAATCAATGGCAAATGAAGGATGCCTTCGCGAGCCGGTGCCTTCGGTTTCTGATTTCTAGAAAGAAGGCCATATTGGAGGTGGACTGTGCTACGATTGAGACGGCGCTAAAGGATACAACACCAAGCAGATCGCCACTTCTTTTCCTGCTAGATGATAATATCAAAGTAGCCAGTAGAGGTTTGTCATACTTTCAGGTCCAGGCTGTAAAGAGAGAGCGGAACAAAATTGCACATGAACTAGCACAACTGACGAAACGCACAACTCACATTACAATATGGCGAGTGCAGGTTCCCCGATGTGTAGAGGAATTGGTTGTTCACAAATGTAATGCTTCGGCTAGGTAATCAATAAAGCTCTCTCTTTTCTCGCAAAAGAAAAGATTCACATGTATACAAATATGATTGGCACTCCATGAAGCGTGATTTTATAGTAGTTGTTGTGCCGTTTGGGTACTCTTCTTCTTCTATCTTCTATCTATAGTGTAAAGAATAAACTTCCTACAATGAAATGCTCCGGTGGTCCTTTTTCTAAAAATTGTACGAATCTTAAAGCACCCAGCCTAATTAATTGCTGAATTAATCACAGGGCTAGACCCTAACCCATACCCAAATCCAATCAGAGTCCAAGGCGTGTAAAGCAGATCGAATGGCGGTGCATTTTCTCTGTCGTGCGATTACTCTCCGATAGTAGCACATGCAGGCTGGAGGCAGGACGCGGTTCCGATCCGGGTGCGACACCCAACCTAATTACTTACGACTTTTGATTCTATATGGAGTATGAGCAATTTGTGATTTATTACTGTTGCCGTTGTGCCATGAAACGGGTCATCTACAGGAGCGACGCCTACCTCGATTGCAGTCAGCACCTCCATAATCTTTTTCCCGTTCTCGTTTTGCCGTCGTGTCACATGTCTTTATTCTGAAATCCAGATTAATACTGTGAGTGGACCTCTCAGAATGTCTCCCTTGCCATCCAATTGATCTCCATTTTTGCAAGCTGAAGAAGCAAGAAAAAGATTCGTTGCTATGATCAGGGAGATGCTAGCACATGCTCCTTCTTACTCCCCTCTTCGCCGCCTATTACCTTCGTGCGCTGCTGGAGCGGAACCGACGGAAATGTCTACTCTCGTTGATGAAGAGAATCGCCTTGGGCTCTGACTGGATTTGGGTATGATACGGATAGGGACACGTCCTGTGATTAACTCTGTAATTAATTAAGTTAGGCGCTTTAAGATTTGTGTAACTTTTGAAAAAGGACCACCGAAGCATTTCTCTATCTGTTACCCTGGGATCATCAACCCACCACTCCATCTACCCTTGATCTAAACCACATAATCCTTTCTTAACCATCAGATTAGGATCCGGCCCACCTTCTGCTATGAAACGGTGTTACATGAAACGCTTTTAACATCGTTTGATTAGGATCCATCACTGCATGCCGATTTTTTTCACAGTGTGAGTAACCCCTCTCCTGTACCCACACTACAAATACGCTTTAGTTAATGGTAGGAGATCAATGGCCATTAATTGATTTTCACAAAAGACGTAGGAAGAAACCGTGATATAATTCCTTATTATAATATTATAAGTTTTCATATTCTCAACTCATTATTGATTTGTCATCTACTTATTTATAAAATATGCAATCCACTAGCAAGTCTTAATGACTATATCTCTCAATCCACGTTACGCCACTTCATCATAATTAATTTCAATCATTAGATAAAGAATGCATGTTAGAGATTAACATAATTAGTTCAAGATTATAATCTTAATATAAAAGATGCAACCCACTAGCAAGTCTTAATGACTATTTCTCTTAATCTACGTTGCCTCATGTCATCATTATTAATTTCAACCATTAGATAAAGAATGGACGTTAGAGATTAACATAATTAGTTCAAGATTATAATTTTAATATAAAAGATGCAAACCGCTAGCAAGTCTTAATGACTATTTCTCTCAATTCATGTTGCGTCACGTCATCATAATTAATTTCAACCATTAGATAAAGAATGGATGTTAGAGATTAACACAGCTAGTTCAAGATTACAATTTTAAAGTTAATATCTTTAGTCCCGTTGTAACACGAGGGGTTATCAACTAGTGTCCATATTTCTAATGTCCATCGTGAGAGCATCTCCAATAGGCTCTACAAATCGTTTTCTATCTATAAATTTGGCTAACTATCTCCAAAACAGTCATCCAACAGACTGGCTATCCGGTTTTCCAAAATACCTTCGACTTCATCCCGTAGTTCTCGCTCGCCAGGTTTAGTTAGCCCTCCTCGCTAGCCATCGCTCCTTCGGCGTGAGGTATCGCGTTCCCACGCTTGGATCCCGCAAATTGATTCGAGTTAATGCCCTTTTCCGTCCATATGTCTACATAAAATCCCGCGCAGCAGCGCTGTCCCAACTCACCATGCCTTTTCGTGTACCATCAGGAAGAAAGGTGCACAACTCTCATGAAGCAGCAGAACGAAGCTGAGGAGAATTGATTCTCGCGTTACCAGTGGCCAGTGCAGCTCTATGCCATGCTCTCGTAATGTAGTATGGAGAGAGAGAGAGAGAGAGAGCAATGGTAGATTGGATAAGGACCATGCACTTGATCGACCTCTCTCCGCCCAACAGATCGGCATTGTCGTGAAAGAAAGGAAGGAATAGATCAAAAAATGATTTCCGAAGTGGATGAAATATCGCCAAAAAAAGTGGGACCCAGTGATGATGGTCAATTTTTAAAAGGGCTGGAATTAGTTTTGGAGAGGCTGTTGGTTTCCTTCATTTTGTTTAGGTGGTTTCTATTATAGAGACTAGCTAAATCAAGATAATTTGGAATTAGTTTTAGAGAGACCGTTGGAGATGCTCTGATAGCCTCCCCTTTTACATTATTGTTTTGTCACAGGACTGTAGGTCCATGCCTCACATTTCATCTTGTACTTGTTTCTCTACTCATGTTTCCATTCCTCCATCCAGATCCCACCTTCCATGCGAGGGAAGAATGCATGATGTGGTCACCTCCGTCACCAGCTACCGGCGATTGCCGTGTTACTATCTAGCACAACTTACCACCTATGATCCGTGATCACTCGATCTGGCTTCCAACTGAAGCTTAAACAATACCGGCTAGAGGGAAAGAACAAAGGAAGAATCAGATCATCGATCTCTCGAGTTTGTATCATAGCTGCCGACACGGCGGGATGCGGGAAGATCGAGATCAAGCGGCAGATCACCAACTCCAAGCACCGGGGAGGACTGCTTATATAAGAAGGCTAATGAGCCCGCCGTACGTGTTGTGGCCTGTGCAACATGCGTCGGCTTTGACGTCTTGTCCATCACCAGCAAGACGTTTGAGTATTGCAGCCCTACCTGCAGGTTGGTCTTCATCGTTCCTCACCTTTGATTCGGCTCCCACTTGATCATTCACGCCAATTGCATATTTGGCACCGATGGATACGTTTAATTGCCTTGTAGCCTTATATATTTCTTCCCTCTCTATATATTTTAGACCGTCGCAAGAAATTTCAGATCTCAAGCACAATTAACACAACAATCCTTATGTAATCTCCCCTTTCTTGACTATTCCTTTTCTATCTATTGTCTTTAATTCAAGTTACGAATTTCATGTATGCTATATAGCATTATTCAGTGACAAATATCTATGGTTTCACTGTTCATGTTTCACGGGTTTCTAAAAAAAATCTAATGTTCGGAGCACCACAAGATATTCAGTATCCTTTACCATCATTTCCTTTTGCAGCTAATCGTTAAAGCTTCATGCATCATATGTTTCATATTTATTTCTAATATGATGCTGTATATGTGCTGATGGTCCAACGATTCATAAAACACTTCCGATTTTGAGTACTAAATTTGGTCCTCTGAACACTACCTAGACTCGAGCCTCTTCTATACTACCGCATGCGTGATACATTTCTTCTAAAATTTACTGTATTTTACTCCATGATTTTAAGAAGGCTAGGAATTTATGTCAATTTTTTTGTGTACATCTTCTGTTCCAATAATCTTCAGGTTCTCTGTGTAGCGGAGATATTTTATCATATAACATTTACCTGATATGCTACCATAGTAGAAATATTCCATTGGAGCATAGGCAACATGAGATTGTTTTCTTTTTTTGCAACAGGGCAAGTACTAAAATTATGAGTAAAATTATTATGTAGCCTCTACTTTAGTTACAATTCCATTTTGGCACTACACATGTGGAAAGTGAATATTTTTTTACTACTGTTCCTAATGATGATATATTTATGTCTAATGAATTTTTGTCTAATGTCGAGTGATTTTTCTATGCTGAGTGATTTTCTTCTAATACCGATTGATTTTCTTCTAACGATGAGTGATTTCCTACAAATACTAACTGATTTCCTAATAAACTTCTAAGATCGAGTGATTTTCTTTGTACTAGCTTCCTTCCTGTCTAATATCGTGTGATTTCCTTCGCATTTTGGATCCGCACACATCGTTCACAAGTTTGTCAATTCTTGTATGCTATTGGATAGAACGATGCCATTTTTTTTGTTTTTTAGTAACTTGTTGTAAGATTTTATAAACTCTATTTGGCTTTTGCATTTAGATATTGACAAACTTGGTAGCCTCCCCCTCGTATTAACCATACTCCTGTATTACATATGGGTGTTGATATGTATTTTCACTCTTTTGATTGGCTTGCTGTTTTTTTTGTCATTTTCTTAATTTGTGAAACCGGTAAGTTTGATCACATAAAAAATGATCATTCTTACGTGCATGTCGCACATGCATAAAACTAGTAGTAAAGAAATGACCAATAAACCAGTCATCACAAGACCTTTCTGTAGTATCTTCCATCTCATAATACAACAGCTTTACACAGGAACCCCTAAGCATTTCTCGATTGATAAGTTTTATAATTGGGGAAAGATTGTCTATCCATAGCTAAATAGTTGAACACCATCACACTAATTTTTGCGATATATAATGTACATGTGAACTGCAAAAGGATTGAGATGACTCTAAATAAGGAGGTCACTTTTGATTGTTTTACTGAGCATAGCATGTATCTGCAATATAAAAGGAATGAGTCATTCAGTCATTTACTTGCATATTAGTGTTTCGTGTCAGCAAATACCAAATCAACATGAATGAGCTTTAAAAAAATTGCAAAATCTTTGACCTCAACCGGTTGTGCAAAGAACTCTTATAGATAGACACAATGCTCAAAAGGCTCATCAGTTTTATTACACTATGCAGAATGCCATTTTAGTAGCACCTGCATATGCTAACTACATTAATCTCCTAGAGGGGTAACCAGGGTCAACATCTTTTTTTTCTCGAACACGCAGGAGAGATGGTCTAACACCTTGTCCTCTTGTTTTAGTAGCACCAAAGTATTTGCTTCCATTAACAATCATTCAACATCTAAAGACTTCTGTTTTGTTCACTTGATTAAGATAATGCACATGACAGCTTGTACATACATGTTCTAAATTTGCTATTTATACGATGTCTATAATACAAATAAAATATGAAAGTTTTCCTACTGATTGTGATTATATAATCTAACTAACTTGTAATTTGAAATTTTATTCATCGGGATGCTAAGATGTATTGTAATGTTGCATATATGACTGGAAATCGCAATGCCTCACCCTGCCCTTTTCCACCACCTCCGCAATATATATTCTAAGATTGTAAATGCAATTTATTACCGTGTTCCCCCTTCTCCTCTATCTTCGGAGCCTTGTGCCGCTTTTTCGGCGATTGTCGTCGCCAAATCTGTAACGCCCTCACCCTGCCCTCCTCTTATATCTTCGAGCCTCCTCCTGCATGCTTCTTACGAAGACCACTCGCCTACATGTTTACCTGACTTTGTTGGGCTGTCGTGTCCTCTCCTCTGTCCCGGAGGCTTTCATCGCCAAATCCGCTCCTTTCGTTCACCTTTGCGTGCTTACCTAGCTTCCCTGGTCACCCCAATTCTCCCGAGGCGAGGGAATTGAAGCAAAGATATGGTAGTCATGTTCTATGATCATGTAATACATCTTCAATCTAAAACATTAAAAAATAATACATGTGCCAACATAGTGATCATATATTAAAATAATTTAAAATAAGTTGTTGAAAAAATACAATAAATCATTGGACAAATAGAAAATAAAAAAAATCTTAAATTGCACGGTAATATGACTTCATTGGGCTGGTCACCGCATATAAAATGCTTTCTACAATTACTTGTTGCGGAGATATTAAGATATATATTATAAGATTGCATGTATGATTGGCAAACACAGCACCCCTAACTCATCCCCCGTCTCCGACACCTTTGGTTGTCAACAATTATTAATTTATATAGCGGTCAATATGAATCTTCTTTAAATGCTTGTTGTTCCTTACCATGCATTATTTTTTCTTACTTTTCTCTTTTGATGTCTTTTCTTCACAGTGCATATCTTAAAGTTTCTCCTGCTCTAGTAACCTCCAACGAGCCAGTATCGACTAATAGAACACAGAAGTGTTTGCTTATTTAGTAAACCATATTACATTAAAACATCCAACTAAATATATAATAAATTTGCAAATGAGGCTAATTATTTTTTGAGTTCGCCATCACAAATTGACTCATGAAGATGGAGAGAACATTGTCTAGAATATCTCTAAATGATTTCGATAACTTTGCTAAATCATAATGGTGTTTAAAATGCAAATCAGTTCTAATCCGTTGTGCTTTGCCTCAAGCGCTATGACTCTAAGCAAGGTCACTTCTTTGTTTGGAGAAGGTACAAATGAGTTTGCTGAAGAGTGCCTGCATGAAGAAAACTATTTTAGTGATAAATCAAGCATCACACAATAATAGAAGGATGAGCGGGGAATGATTCCGATATGATATTAAAGAAAATGGACCAGTGATAATCTGCAGACAACGTTCCGTCCCTTTATTTCAGATAGACTTGTATGAAAGATTATAGTCTCTGTATTTCAGATAGACAATAAAAGGATAGAGAGCAATTCTCAAAAAAAACAATTTTTCAAAAATAGTTTTTGACACAGCAGGTTTGTGCTGCAAGTTTTAGGATCGACCCACACGAAAGATTATAGTTCACTCTCAACCAGTGATTTACTATAAATACCACATGCTTATGATTCTTTGCTACACATCAGGCATAATATTTCATTTCGGGTTGTTATAGCTTGGGTTTTGGCACAAAGCTGTATTAAAAAATACACGAGCATAGTCATTTAAGCTTAGTAGCTCAAAAATATCAAATAATAAGAGATTCCACCATTTAAGCCGTATTTAAGCTTATTATAAATACCACGTGCCTAGGTAAGTATCAAATTCAAGCTTAGTTGCTCAAAATAATAAGAAAGTATTCATAATAAAGCAGTCATCACAAGACCTTTCTGTAATATCTTCGATCTCATAATACAACAGCTTTACACAGGAACCCTAAGCATTCTTCGAACACGCATGAGAGATGGTCTAACACCTTGTCCTCTTTGTTTAGTGGCACCAGAGTATTTGCTTCCATTAACAGTCATTCAACATCTAAAAACTTCTGTTTTGTTCACATGATTAAGATAATGCACATGAGACCTCATACATACATGTTCTTAAAGATATTTTTATTTATATGATGTATTTAATACAAATAAAATATGAAAGTTTTTTCTACAAATTGTGATTCTATAATCTAACTAATTTGTAATTTGAATTTTATTCATATTCACCTTAGTCTTGATGTGAACTTGATGCTAATGGGTGCTTATGCCCCTATTTTGAAGAGCGTTAGATATAGTTTGCTTTGATCAATACCCCTCTTGCCATTTTTCGACCAATTAAAACCTTATACCAAAGATATTATGACCTTATGTTGCAAGCCATATTTGCTAAACATGCAAGAATGAATGATACACACGACATAAGGCCTGAACATATGATTTTGCCAAAAGGATATGATTGCCCATAGTCTAAATAGCTTTGTTTTACCTATCCTTATTAGCACCAAAAATATATTTAAGCGAACAGGTACGTTCGAGGTGCCAATTACACATGAGAGAAAGAAATGACTCTAAAGTGTCACAATATTTCACTCCAAAAGTATTGCTATTCTCTCAAAGTTTACATATCATGATACTAGTACCACATAAAACGAAATGAAGTTTAGTCCATTAAATTCTTTCTAGATTGTCCTTGTTCATTTGAATCCGAGTCTTTGGATCAACATATGTAACATGTATATATTGAATCCACCAAATATAAACCTTTCTACACGATGTTACAAGCTATAAGTGGGGAAGTGTATTTATACACTTTATTCTAAATTCAGAGTAAAATGCACCATAGGTTCCTAACATTTAAGAATAGTCATCTAGTTTCACGAACTCTCAAAGTGACCATGTGAGTTCTTATACTATTCCTAGAGGGTCATCTAGATCCACAAACTTATATTGAACCCCTTACATCCATGATTTTTTTCCTTAAAATCTTATCCATCCCGCTTTCTAACATATGTCTATCTCTTCTCAATACACATGTATTTCTTTATTATTATTCTTTACAAATGCAGATAATTACAAATATGCATGGTATTCATTACTATGAGTCACAAACACAAATCTTACTCGGCTTTCAAAGTATTGAGTCAGTTTGATTTTAAGATTTATAAAGATATCAAATTCGCATGTCCCTCGATGTCGACGAGAATTAGGGATGGCAACGGGGCGGGTTTAGGGCGGGTGGCGACGAGAAATACAACGGGTGACAATCTACACCCGCACCCGCACCCTCGGGTTTTGGTGGGTGACGGGTCCACCGCGGATTTTCAATGTATATATTAAAATGACGAATAAAGACAACAATATATATTCATAATTAAAATTAGTAACAATAATAGAAACAACATAGCCTTTTATCTCAAACATGTTTAAGGGTAGGCTAGTTATAGTTAAAATTAACATATAACTGTAATATTTATCTTTATTTAACATAGGAAAAAATTCAATAAACAAAAGAATTAGACAAAATAATATCCATAGTTCAATATATATTGAGGTTCGGCGGGTCACCCGCGGGTGGGAAAGAAAATCCGTACCCGCCCCGCCATTTTACTGTGCGAGTGCTTGGTGAGACCCGCGGGTGGGAAAGTGCACCCACACCCGTTGGGTGCTAGACCCGGCGAGCCCCGCACCCGGGACCAGAATTGCCATCCCTAACAAGAATAATAATAGAGTAATTGTTTTTGTGAATGAATAATAGAGTAATTAATCATAAATGCGACGCTGGTGCAGATCTCTATATTTTTTTGTTTTTTTCCACCACTTTTCATATCTCTACAATTTCTATTTTTGTAGTCAAAATAACATGTAAATTAAAACGGAGGCATAATTGTGGCTGTGTGCGTGTTCATTCCTCATTCTCCCTTTCGAATATCTCATATTAAAAGTGGGTGTGTTCGTTTTCTAGAGTCTAAATTTTATAGATCGTCACATCAAAAAGAATCTTACTATTTAGAAGTATTAAATAAAGTTTAATTATAAAATAAATTATAAACCCCTAGACTAATTTACGAGACGAATCTAATGAGGTTAATTAAATCATGATTAGAAGACAATTATCTGTAGTATCACTTTAACAAAACATAAATTAATTAAACTCATTAGATTCATCTCGAAAATTAGCATCAATCTGTCAATAGGATTTTGTCATTAAATTGATCAAAATATTCATAAATAATAAGATTCTATTTGATGCGATAATGCTAAATTTTAAAGTGCAGGAAACGAACAGGGCTTTAGCGTGCTTGAAACGATCCCGGTGCATTTTCTAAGCAAAGAAAAGACGTCTTAACACTCAACTACTCAGCGGTGGCACGGTGGCCCCACACCGCATTGGCGCGAGCTCGTGGCCACAACCACAAGCCGTCCCCGTTATCCATCCAGAACCAGATCCAGAAAGGAATAAAAAGAATGAGATCGAGATAAGGAAAAACAAGCCAGCAGGGTCGCTCCATCCAAGTCCACATCGGCCAAAAACAACTGTAATGGGTGGGAGATTGCTTTGGCTAGGTGCTCCGGTTTCTCACGTTTTCTAGTGTCTCACGGCTCCTCTCCCTGAAGGATTCTTCTTCCCTTCGCTTTGGCAGCCTACCCCGGCTGCAAAGAAAACAATGCTCGGGTTAAAAAGCAAACGATGGCGTGAAAGCGACCTCTTGACCTGATAAAGACAAGCGAAATGGATCACATCCACATGAAACATGATTTCCACTCGTGAGATGGACTGCGGGGTGCGGGGCTATCCAACAGATGGATATGCACAAATGACCGCAATTCAAACTTTTGCAATTGCGCATTGGATAATTTATCTGCACGATTTTTTTGGGTACAATGTATACGCTGCATTCGATTCAAAATGGAATACCAGCGTCAATGAAACCTATCTACAGTCATTTGTTCAGAAATAATTAGTCCACTTCGATCAAAATATAAGTGTATCGTTTTGAATATGGACACGGTTTGTCCCCAAAGTTTTGTCCCCCCAGGAGAAGATGTAGCCTTAGGGCAGCATCAACGTATCTGGACCGGGTGGTCCTCGGGGTAGGGTCCACCGCAGGTAGCAGTAATTGTTGCCTATCCACACAACGGTGATTACCTAGAGACCACTACCCGTGGGTCCCATTGTAAGTAAAAAAAAGACGATTCACATGCCCACTCATTCGCGCGTCATCGGGAACTTTCCCCAATCTCACCGAGGCATCTCTCTCATGGCCGCCCATGGCGAACCAATCTTTGAGCAATCAAGCCATGGGCTTCACAATCCAAGCAATTAAGGCCTCGATCTACTCCTTTATTCATCCAATTTTTTGATTTACTTCAAGTTTGGCCAATCCCATGGCCTCGGATCCGGAGCGAAGGGGCGGTTGGTCGTTGCAGCACGAGCTCCGTGCACGCAAGGATGGGGAACAGAGCGCGTCGGGCGAGCTGCCGAGCGTGGCGGCGGCGGCGGCGTGTCTGGACGAGCTGCGCCGGATGCGGTGCCGAGCGTCGTGGTCGTGGCGCGAGCTCCGTGCGGGCATGGGCGACGAAACGAGCTGCCGATCCAGCCGCAGCGTCGTGCTACAAGCGGTTGAGGCCGAGGAGTCGACCGCATGCTACAGCGGCCTGTGCCTAGGAAGAGCAAGGTCAGCTTACTACTAGTTGTACCCGATGGAATATCATGCTAGTAATACTTGTCTAAAACATTGAATTAATATTGTTTACATACATAACTAGGACAACATATGACTGGTAATAAATAAAATCTAATACAAGTAAACTAGTACAACCTATGACCGATGATAAATAAAATCTAAGCTTGTTCATGCTGAATAGGACCACTCGGATAAATGCCATCGGTTAGATAATAGGACATGTTATAATCTCTCCCATTTATAGTAAAATAAACTTCCGGAGCTCTTCCTTGTACCACTTCGATGAACAATGGTGACTGATCCAAAACATTAATGTCATTATTTGAACTTGCAACTCTAAAAATGCATGCCAAATCCATAGATCATACCAGGCCATCGCTTCAAGCATGATAGAAGGAACACCATAACAACCACGTGTAAACCGCCCCTTCCATGCAACCGGGCAGCCTTTCCACTTCCAATGCATGCAGTCTAGGCTGCCCAACATACCGGGAATCCACGTGACTCTCCGACTTCAAGTAAACGTTGAACATCCCCTTGATTAGGCCGACGAAGATACCGATGACCAAATAGCAGCCATTTTGGTTCATCTTTTAATTCTCTCCACAAGTACTCCAAAGTGAAAGGTCTTTCCGAGTTTTCCTTTTTGAACCATGCACGAGCTTTGTCCATAATCATGTCATCGGATTGACCACTAACATATGTGTTTTCAACTCGATACATAACACCACAAAATTTTGAAACTTCCTTCTTAATACCACCCCAATGTGTCTTCAATTGCTTCACTGTTCTTGTGTGCATACCCGTAGGTCTATTGGTGTTGAACTCAGCAGACTACAGACTTTCCAAGTAATAATCTAACTTTTGATCTATGCCCTTGATTGAGTCAACAGAGTGATTCACCCAGGAACGAGCCAACCTTATATTCTCTTCTTCATTCCAGTTGACTCGTGGCGCTCTCCTTCCACTTTCTTCTTCATCGCTACCACTTGACTCTTCAATATTAATCGATCCCTTGTTTTGTGGTGTTGCTTCGTGTGTTGGAACGGATGACTGTGGTCCATGAGAAGAATAGTGGCCAAGCACCTCCCATAGAGATCCCAAGTTGCTGCGTAGTTGGTGATCTCGTATGTTGGACCTCCAAACATATGATTTGGTGAGTTCACCAAATTCCCTTATGCTTGCACACCTTGAAAGCTTGGAGGAGATTGGCCAAACGGATGCAGACCTTGATAGTTGCTTGGAGGACCAAAAGGGTAGAAATTATGAAGAACTGATGGTGATAGGAATTGGGAGTATTGAGATTGAGGAAAATGTATGGGGAATTGTTGTGGAGGGAGTTTGGGTTAGGGTGCTCGTAAAACCGATTCGTGGAGGCTTGATTGAGCAAGTTTGTGAAGTTTTTATTGGAGGGGTCCATAGTTCTTTGGACTTCTAACTATTTTGATTTCTCTTGTAGCACTGCATGCATGAGACAGAGAGGGCAAGGCAAATGCGTACAGGAAGAGGAAGAGGAAGGTGGGGAGCAACGGCTTGTTTTGTAGTGCTCTCCACCGGAGGAGCAACGGATACTAGTGTGCAACGGCTACTTCAACTCGCCATGTAAAAGAAATATTTTTTTATTCTATCTAGTCAGTCCATATGGATATGGATACTACATAGCATTTATTGTTGTAATGACCACTTGCACAATGGTTATGGCTGGTGCCTCTAGCTGTATTTATTACATAAAGACCTCTTTTTAGCACATTGGGAACGC